>SKCR01000538.1:0-29016 GCA_019454045.1 Zanthoxylum bungeanum | reverse complement strand
TTGGATTGAGGCTATTCTAGTTTAAGATGAAATAAGACTCAAATATCTACAACTTTACTTTTTACAAGATTTTCTTTGATTTGAAAAGTTGTAATTAATAATTGAGGGATGAGCACTTCTACTATATATATATATAAAGGTATTCACCTCTCATTTTCTTCATGCTTCTTTCATTTTCTCTCTTGAAAAATTTGGAAGAAATGTCTTATGTGTTTTATTTTTCTTGTAATCTTTTATTCTTTCAGTAATAAAATTATGCAAGTTTTTATTTAAATCAAGAGTAGCTAATTCTATTATGCTAGAGTAAAGGGTGAAACCCTAAATATGAGAATATAATTAAATATTACTTATATTATAATATATGAATTGTAATCTGAAGACTAATATTTAATATACTCTTATTTTGCGGGTGTCTTGATTCTCTGTAGACAATCAAATCTTGGTTGGTACAGTTAATACTTTACCTCGTTGTAACATCCCCAATCCAATAGATGCTACCGGCAGAGAAAATATCGTACTATCCCCACAAGCCTCTGACTTCTGATAACTGTTATTCTTATCTCACATATATATAAACACATGCATGGGACCATAGCCCAACTCATCAACCATGTATGCATAATATTCTTAATACTAAGTACTCTTTTTAAATACACATTTCAATACTGACAATAACTTTTATAATGCAATATACATGTGACCTTTACTGTATAACATATATGTTACCTGACATTCAATGACTCTGACCGAACTGGACTTTATCCCCGACTTGACCTGGTGGACCAACTTCCTAGTGACTGCCATTAGTATCCATCCTCTCGAGCTCGTCCTCCAAGAACCTGCAAAACAAAACACTGAGAGTGGGGGGTTAGATCATTGGAGCGATCTAAGTGAGTGGACAGTTTTCTTTTTATAATGAAAACTGTAATACTTTAAGAAACTCGTGTTTTAGAAATCAATTCGAATCTTATCTGTAAACTTGTCTTTCTGAAAGCAATTCTGTTTCTGAAAACCTTTGTGAAAATCTTTTCTCAAAATCTCTGATAAAATTACTGTTTCTGAAAACATTCCTTTATAGAAAACTTTTATCTGAAAACTATTTCTGAAATCTGTATCTGTAAATTGATTTCTGAAAACTGTTTTCTTAAAATCTAGTATTTGTCTCTGTAAAAACCTGACGCATGAGGGTGGCTTAAATATAGGAAATTATTATAATTCTGTAAATTACACTTATTCCCCCGTAAATGTATAGGATCAAAACTAATCGTAAATCCAAAATGAAATTTAAGCACTCAAAATAAATTAAGAAATTACATATATCATTATTCTGACTATTATTTTACGTCCTATTTGATATTGTGTTTTGATACGTGGTAGAAGCACACGATTATGTTTTGATTAACATATAATTTTTTAGTATTTCGTTAATAACAAAAATGTATGATAAATTATCGTAACTTCTTAAAAAAAATTAATTTTATAAAATTTAAAAAAATATCATAAATTTAATTAGCACATTTTTAAATATTATTATTTAACAACCACAATTTTGTTCAATCTTCAAGCATTTTTTTTTTTTTTATGGGAATCAAACAGAGCCTTTGACGCTAAGAGTGAAAAATGTTGAAAAGCAAAAGATGCCGACGCCGATTTTTAATTTCTTATTTCCTACGCAAGGCAAGTACAAATAACAAATGCATATTGATTGTGACGTTTTTGTGATTCGTCCCAGCGAACGGTACAGATATCGAAGTTGCAATGTCTATTGGGTCCGTGATTACAGTCGATCCATATAAAATATATTCCCGTTTTTAAAAAATAAGGGGTGATTCTCTGCGTTTCTTTCTTGTACCAAGTTCTTGTTGAATAATTGGGTAATTTTTTTTTAATAGAGTTTAGTAGGCTTTAGATAGGCATATATAATATAATATAATATGACGCCATTACAATGACAGAATGTGTTGCTGGTTCAAAGCATCTTCGCATTCAACAAATCGACCTAACTTTGTATTATTATCACTTTATTTCACTATAGGAGGAGGTGGTGGTTGATAGTTTGGCAGTTACATTGGCGTTGCTATGCGCGAAATACCAATCATAAAATCTAATGTGATCACTCCGCTCGATTAATTAGAAATTATTTGACTTAGGATTAAGCGGATCAGGTAAAATCCTCATTTATCCTAGGTTCTTATAAGAAATGCACTTTTGGACTCAAACTCAAGACTTGACAATTAAGTTTTAAATTATTTACCACCAAACCACACACCTTTTGAGGGCCTTCATTCGAGAAGCACTGATTCAAAATGACTCCAACTAATTAAGGAGATTCAACTTATAAATATATCATGACTATCACTTTTTTCCAAACAATATGAGATTTTTTTTTTTTTTGAAATCATTGAAAACCTCGCCGGCAAACCATCATTTCCAGATTTAAGTGGAGCAGGTAAAATCATCGGTATTATATGCAAAATATATGTGTGGTAGCTAATATAATGTATGTTTGGTATGATTTTTAGTAAAAGTAAAATAATTTTTTTTTAATCCCAAAAGTTATTTTCAAAATTTTTGATGGTGTTTAATTATATTTTAAGTAGAGCTTTTAAGGATTAAAAAAGTTATCTTATATCTACCAGGAAAAGTTCAAAATTTGGGATTTTAGAAGTAGAGTTTCAAAAGTTTTTTTAAAATGTTAAATTATCTATAATGTCTTTATTTAACCTAACAATATATTTTTATTTATTTCATAACACAACTTTAAAAAAATTTGTCCAATAATTTTTTTATATTTTTTTAATAAAAGCTCTCACTCATAACAAAACACTTAGATATATTTTTTTTTTATCAAAAGCTTTATTTCTAAAATCTCGAAAAAATAAACGCTCTATTTGAATAAATTTTATTTGAAAAATTATATCAAACGGATGATTGTTATTGGATTCTTTAAAAGTAAAACTGTCAAAGATAATATGCTTGAGTTGGTGGCCGTACCTACACAAATTCTACTTGGAAAAAAGGTAACCAATACAATGTCAAAGGAAGACTATAGGACTATAACTATATGTATTTTAATTTATACACCTTATTCAAAATGGCAGGCCACCAACTATATATGAAATTCAATGTGGTCCTCTTCAAGAATCCAATGTGAAATTGAAGCCATGGCTATCTCCTCTCCTATACGTACCCTGATCATCATGATGCAAAATTTGAGCCAAATTTTGATTACTCTCTCTCTCCTTTTTTTGTTTTTTTGTTTTTTGTTTTTTGTTTTTTGTTTTTGTGACAAAGAGATTTGATTCTTCCTAAATTTCAAATCCACAAATCATTGTAATCCGCAACTTTTGAATAATATTTTATATAAAGACTTTCAAGATACACATAATTACATGTTGCACTTATTGGGTGACTGTTAGAGCTTGAGTGGTGCAAACTTTTTAATACAAAGCAGAATAAAAATATAGCTTTAGTCTTTGAATAGTATTCCCACCTCAGCCGTGTATAATGCAAATTAAGTTAGGCCACTCATAGCAAATCATTGGCAGAATCGTGGCTTGTTTGTCATATTGTATGCAAGAAACTGATAGGCATCTCAACAATTGATTTCAAACCTTTTTTTTTTTGTTGAAAAACAATGATGGCAACATACTCCCATGCTATTCCATTTTGGTCAAGCTACCTCATGATATATAAACACACAAAGTAAATCGAATGCTTATATTAATAGTATCACAAAATCCAGCTATGCTTATTGCTTACACCACCAAACTGGTTCAAGGAATGCAGTCCTTTTTAGCTTAATCTAACTTGATCTGATCACATGGATGCACCATTAATAAAAACCTTACTTCGGATAAGTTTACGAGCATAACATGTGACATCTTATATCCTTTCTGAATGATATTGGTGATGTGCTTATAAATAATCATTTCCATTAATTAATTGGACGTGTTTTAAATGGATATAGTAGATGCAGCTAAATGCGGATTATATTTAGTTAGTGGGGCGGCTCATTACATAATGTGGGAGCACCCAAGACTTTTACGGCTTGAAATAACACATTGTAAACAGTTCGTTCTCCAGGGAAAAACGATAAATAGACCTGTTGACGACTATTTTTCGTTCCAGTAGTAATTCGGGAAAAACTACTTCTCGAACAAACCTCCCTTAAGCAGTGAATTTGTTTGGTTAGTTGGGAATCAAAACAAACTTAGCAAGCGAATAAGAAATCACAGAGAAAACAAAGGGTTTAACATGGTTCGGTGGAATCGATCCAACTTACGTCCACGAATGCAAAGAAAATACTGACTTGTTATATCTCTCTCTAACCCTAGGCTTTTTGCTATTCTTTTACAAGTGGTGAAAAATATGAAAAAAAAATGCTAATAATTGAACTAACCCTCGAAACTGAGTCTCCAACCCCTTTATATAGTGCGTCTAGATCCACTATTATACCAACTCGTGACGTCAGCCACGTTATCATGTCACTGTCGCCCACGCTCCTTATCCCAACCACTCTACAAACAGTAGCTCTGTCGTCTGACATAACCACCTCTGCCATCTGAAATTCGTCATTCCAGCCTTTTTGCTCACTGTTACACGTTTTGACCATGTGTCAGCCTGCATTTCAACCACTCCCATGTTGTTCCATTTGTCAGGGGATAAGCCTATGGCCTACTCCCATCTCATCAACCTTTTAGGGGCTCAAACTTTCATGTATGGCTTACGTCATCTGTATATGAGCATGTGATGCTGCTATCTCGGCCTCAGTCCCCGGGTCGGCACACCGAGGAGAGCGACACCCTTCCTTGCTTCCTTTACCAGGTCGGGTAGAAAAAAGGTTTCTTCACTTCCATCACTTTCTCTCTGCAATTCCTGAACATTCTTGATAAGTGTTTGAAGGCTTGTTGTCAGGTCGGGTCGGTCCTCACATGTGCAAATGATACCAAGTCTGATCCTTCTCATCTGGTCGGGTGCCTCTGCGCCTCGGGTCCGAGCCCTTCTGCCTGACCTCTCATCAACTAAGTGTCATTCCTTTTATATCCTTCTTTATACTTTAAAATTTATCAAGTCTGAAAATCACCATCAACAAAACCACCACTTATGGCCAAATTATATAGCAGCCGACTCAGAGGCCATTTGCAGGGTATAAAAAAGAACTGTATCCAGGTAGGCAGTAAAAATATCTCAACTTTGAAGTCTTACGCCTGATTGTAACTCGATTATTAGAAGGCTTCGGTTGAAATTGAGGCCATATGCAAGATGCAACGGTGCATACAATCTATGCAGCATGCAAAGAGAGGATCATTCCCTGGGACTGCCAATATATATGTCAAGTGCCGATTTTATATTTTTCATTATTTTTTTTAGAAAAATCATAATAAAATATTTAACCCATTAATATTTCAATAGAAAAAAAATTAAAAAATAATCAACCACCTTAAAATAAAAATCTTGTTTCCTACTCTGTTGATGCCTGTCAACCTTTTAAAGCAAACCTGTCAACAGAGATACATGAATAGATAGCGTGAAATTTACTTTCATGCGTGCTACTACTAGCATTTCCATGCATACACCAAAAAGAGAGATTGGATTTGGACCTCTCAATAATTTTTCATAACATGGCATCCAATATAGTAATGCTTTCCAGCAAAATTATACTATATATATATATATATATAGTAGTAAAATATTATTATAACTAAGAGAAATCAAAGTATATAATCTTTGATGTGGTCACCAGATTTTGTTACAGAGAATCAAATTAAAATACCCCTTGAGTCTAAGAAAGATGTGGCAAGCTAATTAATTGGAATGATCATGTTTAAGTACAGTGTTATAATTATTTGATTATTGTCTTCAGTCAGACCAAACAAAAATTATTGTTGTTTTGTCTTAATAACAAGTATCGTCAGGCCTGCTTTTATATATAGCTAAGGCAAAGCAATAGCTTTTCCATAATGGTTTTAATTTCCCCTATACTATCTTCCTAAACCAATAAAATTGTAATAATTTTGACAAGGGCCCAGTCCCCAAACTCCCATTTCTGACTCAACTTTTGTATTTTACCTCTCGCAGTTTCAAGAGTTGTTTTTGGTCCGAATCTCGTAACATTTTTTTGAATTAATATGATTTTTTCTATAGTTAGGAATTTAAGATTCGGGATAAAAATTAAATTCATAATGAACAATATAAAATTTCAAATAATGATCAGTTATTAATGTCTATTTTAGGAATTCACTAGGTGTAAATACAATAAGAATATAATATATGAATACCAATATCTATATTCAGTTCGTGTCTTAATATTCTGAATCCTACGGGCCCGATTAATAGATAAATTTATATATTTACTAATTAACAAAGTCATATTAATATTCATACCAATCCAATGTAAGTAATGTATATACAAAATTATATCTCTGACCCACCTTAAAGTATTTGGTCACCTGCAGGGATTTCACCATCCCTCTACGTAGAATTGATTTACTGTATGTAGAAGTAAAAAAAAAAAAAAAAAAGAAAGTAAAAGCATCAAAAGGAAACAGTAAAAGTGAAGGAGAGAACAGAATTCAAGAAACCTCGTCTCCTTCCCATAGGAAGGGATTTTCCCATAAACCAAAGAGGCCCTGACCCCAAAGCCATCTCTCTCATCTCATCTCATCTCTGTTATTAATTAATGACTATGAATTTTGTCTATCGTTGCTTCATTTTCTTCCTCCTCTCTCATGTCATATCATATCATATCATATCATGCAAGTAGCCCCCCTACTAATATTTAAGTTTCAACTTCTCCCCCACGACATTTTTGTTTAACGCCAGCTCACCAAAAACTCTCTCTCTTTCTCTGTCTCCAATCACGCTCACACACGCATACACAAACACATACACACAACAACCACGATAGCAATAAGTTTCCCTCTAATCTCATTATCTATCATCTATCATCTATCTACTCTATGCTACTAATACTCTTTCAACGTTTTCTCCACCAGATCTCACGGAGCAACGCCTCAAAGATGCGTGTTTTTTAAGCCTTATCACTCGTCATTTCGGGGTCTTTCCTTTCTTACCCGAAAGCTCCTTCTTTATTTAACATTGCCCCATATCTTGATTTGTCGTGTGGGGGTTTTTTTTCCCGGTAAAAAAAGAAAATGGCTAATGAGGTTGAAAAAGAGAGCCTTTTGCTGATATTTAGTGATGAGGAGTTGAGAGAGATAAGTGGCGTGAAGAGAGGAGTAGATTATATTGAAGTTACATGTGGGTGTACGAGTCACAGATATGGTGACGCTGTTGGCCGGCTTAGGGTTTTCTCTAATGGTGATCTAGAAATCATCTGTGAATGCACTCCTGGTTGCAATGAAGGTCTCTTTCTTTTTTTCGATGTTTTTGTTTTGTTAAGCAAATGGGTTTTTACTTCTTTTTTTTTTTGCATGTTTAATGCGTGTGCATTGACGTTGATGTTTGAGACTTCGCAGAGTTTCGCAACTTGTTCAATGGTTTTTGTATTGTTTTATACAGTTCAAATGTATGTTATTTTGTCTCAGAAACCGGGTTCTCCTTCATATCGTGTTCCTATGACGTGATAAGGTGCATTCTCTTGATTCGGTGTGGTCTGGTTTTGGATGAACTACGGCTTGTTTGTTGAAATGAGAAGTTAGTTTTAAATGGGTATCGCCAGAATGAAACCTGCATTGTCAGTGTTTTTGTGATCATAAGCTTTTATGTCTGATCTTTTCTAATCCGTTTTTGAAGTCAGAGTTCTCTTCTACCTGGAAGTCAGAGTAAAGTCTGTGTTGAATCACATCATGTAGTGTTCTTTCTTTATTCTATAACATGGGATTGTTCCAAGTTTGGTTATTGATGGTATGTTATCTCATGTATGGTTGGTGGAGTTTGGATTTCTTCATCAGCTTTGGTATATAGAAGTAGTAGTCATGGATCAAATTACAAAAGTTGATTCTGATGGGTCAGCATTTTATTGTTCTTTCATCTTTCCTGTGCATGTCTTCTCATAACTGCTAGTTTGCATCCTTTGTTTTGATCATATTCTTGTGTTTTGCTATTGAAACAGATTGCTTGCTTTTATAGTACCTATTGGGAAATCTTCATTGGGTTGCTTCAGTAATATTAAATCTGACATACAAAAGTGAAAGGACAGTACTTTTTCAAAGAATAGAATGTTGCAACATCTGTTTTCTAGTGCATTCTGATTAGCTTTTCGTGTGTGAATCACATTGTTGCATGTATAGTGATTATATCGTTGATGATATTTCACCATTTAAAAAAATTTTGTACAATTTTCCTGTGGAGAGTGCATTCTGTTTATAAGTAGAATAGTTGTAAGAGTTCGACCACCATCTGCTGGTTACCTTGGAATTTTGACACCATTAGTTTTGTTCTTCTTCTTCTTCTTCTTCTTATATCATCAGCATTCTGTGGAACTCTATGGTAAGTGTAGTGACTGGACATCCAGTCACTGTCTTTACTTTCTTCCATGTAATATTTTCAATAATATCAGCAAATATTAGTTGGTGCTGTAAAGCATGTAATGTGTTTTGCACTGGATTGGTTTACTGTCTTCTTACTTCTGCCTTAACTCTTCACTGAGAGTTCTCAAGTATTTAGTGCATATGACTACAGCATATTAGTCTTAAGTTGGAATCTTTTGTCTCATGTTATTTCCATCTTTCTTATTCAGACTCTCTCTTTCCTTTTTGTCTGCTGTAACAAATGTTGGTAATTCTCCTTGCATAACTGATTATGTAAGTGGTGATTTGAATGATCAGAAAAGATGACTCCGGCTGCATTTGAGAAACATTCTGGAAGAGAGACAGCTAGAAAGTGGAAGAACAATGTCTGGGTCATAGTTAACGGGGAGAAGGTTCCATTGTCAAAGACAGTGTTGCTCAAATACTATAACCAGGCATCAAAGCATGGAAATGGGTCCCACAGATCCCACAATGGACGAGTTTGTCACCGTGATGAGTTTGTTCGGTGTACTAGGTGTAACAAGGAGCGTAGATTCCGACTGCGGACCAAAGAGGAATGTCTAATTCACCATAATGCTGTGGCTGATAAGGATTGGAAGTGTTCTGATCTGCCTTTTGACAAGTATGTTTTATCTATACTTTATTAAGCATTAATCAAGAAAATCTTGAATTTTCATCCTTAGGATGAGTTAGGCCAATTTTATCATTTTACTTTTGTTACTAAGAATCTAAATATACACGTATCCAACTACAGGATTCAGTTTCAAGGTTACTAACTTTTCATAGTCAACATGTCTTGATATGTATGTTCATTTTCTTCTTTGGTGTACTTTCTTTTCTGCTGCAAAAGCTTTTGTCTGAGCTCCAATTTGGAAGCAGGAAAGAAGTATGAGTTAGTTCAATTATTTCATTCAGCTCCATTTGTAGTTAATTAATTTGTTGGCGTGTCATGTGTATATGCATGTTTCATGCTTCTTTACTGAGATTTGAGACTACATTTGTGGTAGTTTTTAATCGTGTTTGATAATGTGTTCTTTTCCCTAAATTTACAGTTGATAACATAATTTTGCTTGATTGACCCGAAGTAGTAACTTGGTGGTTTGAGTTTTGAGAGTCTGACTTGTTCAGTTGTTCTTTTCAAGTTTATGAAGGTTATAACCATCTATCCCTGCTGGAATTTCCTTATTATATGTCACTCATCCTCTCCCATTAGGAATCTCGAGCATGGATGATGATGATCATTGGAAACCTTTATGAGCTTCTAGAAATTTCTCAATTTGAATCAAAAACCCTTAAAAATTATGCATAAAGAATGAAGAAATGGTTTATATTTACTCTATTATACTAGATGATATGCTGAAAAACCTGCAAACTATCTTGAGATAAAATTGTTTGATTGCATTGCAGCATGGTTATAGTAACCATCAGCAAAATATCTTTTATTCCTCTTCTTTATACATATTTAAATGTAGATAGAACCAAGGAGGAGAAAAGAGGGACGTGATAAAAGTTTATACATCTTTGAGATCTTGATGAAACATCTTTTGTAATTGGAAAACAGAGTTCTTCACCAACCAGACACTTTTAGCATTCTACTACTCTGATTTTTTGCTCTAATTAATCTTGGCAATTATTTACATTTACTAAATCCTTTGAATAGTACATATATCATCTGATGCATTCACATACTCTCATGTTCTTAAATGTTTGCATTAGGTGGTGATTGTGTATCTTTGACAAAGAGAAACAAATAGGGCTTGCTTGATTTTCTTTTGAAGGAAATTTAGAGTAGCAGAAGTTAATTAGGATTTGCAGATATATGGCGCTTTTTAGTTTTCATCTCACTAGTGTTAATAGATACATAACATATATTCATGCAATTTATTTTGGAAATAATGGAATATGGCATTTTAATGCATTGCTTTGAATATGTTATTCCTTGCCATTTTTAACCACTACTTGATCAATTGATTGACATATTTATATAGTGTAAGATTCTATCTGAAGGTTACTTTATTATGAGTAGATCCTGCACCCTTAAAAAGGGGGGGTGAAGGAATAGTAGCACCTGGGGTGTGTTTTTGTATTCAGATTTACTCATCTAAAGCTTGCAGAAATGCATACTCACATTCAGACAGTCTTTGCTTGATACTGTTATCATATTGTTGTTTCATTTGTTTGAGATTTGAGAATCTAATGGCACCAATGATTGCTTTCTGGAATACAGAATAACCTGCAATGATGAAGAGGAACGAGCTAGTCGCAGGGTGTATAGGGGATGCATTCGTTCTCCAACATGCAAGGGTTGCACTTCATGTGTTTGCTTTGGCTGTCTAATTTGTCGTTTCTCTGACTGCAGCTGTCAGACTTGCATCGACTTTACAAGGAATGCAAAATCTTGAATTTCTGGTGCAATCCTTTTAAACCTGACCATTGATCTTGTTTTTTCGGTTGGGTTTTTTTTCATGACAATTGTTTCATGAGAACCCATCCCCCTATTCAAAGAAGCCTTCTTTCATGCTCTTTGTCTCTGGCATAAATTGCAGTCTTTGCATTCAGTATCCATTGTTCACATTGACTGGTTCAAGAACATCAAAATGAAGCAATTTATTCTCTTCATTTATGCTCTGTGTTGCATGTGTTTTCATTATTTTCTTTGTATATTATCTTTTTAATTTACTTGGTCTTGGCAGATAAGTATTTAGTAGGCGAGGTTTTTCATTTTCATTCAAACTTCAAAAAGCAGGGAAAAAAAAAATTCCAATTCCTCACAAATTTTGTAACCATGTGTCGATATTACTGTAATTGTGAAAAATATTAAATATAAGCATTTCTTGTAATGAGTACTTAAATTACATTATAATTCAACTTGAACTTGTATCCCTGGTGTATTAAACTTGGTGAAGATTGTTCGAATCAATAAATGGTTGAGCAAAGCAAATATATAAGCAAGTGAAGCTCTATAACCGAAAAGAATGGAGTGGAAGCCTAAATGTCAAACTTGACTCAATTCATGGGCTTAAGCATTTCATAGTTTACAGAAACTAAACTCCTTGCTGCTTTCATTTGGATTGATGGCGACCTCTTCCCCCAGCAAAACGCCCACCTCCTCTATGATACGGTCTCCTTCCACGACTGGAAGATGCACCCGTATTAAACTGTTGGGGAGCTTCAATGCTGCCTGGAAGAACAGCAGCTTGTTGCAAATTATTTTGTTCTACATGTAATCCATTAGGCCGAATTCCTCCCTGTCCTGCACGTACAGATGGGTGAGCAGGCTGCCCTGGTAAACCCCGCCCAAATGTTTGGTTTAAGCCATTTTGCCCCACAAGCCCCTGCCAAGGTGCATATGTTGGTCCTGCAAAGAAATTCGATGGACCAGCTGGTATGCCAACATTAGGATTTGACATCTGACTAGACTGCTGCAGAAATAGCCCACTGTTCATCATGGGCTGATAAGGATGCTGCTGATAATTCTGGGAGGGCAATGGCAAACCATTAGTTGGAAATACATTCGGAAAGAAGGCACTCTGTGATTGCTGAGATGGAATCCCACTTGTCCAGACTCCGTTTGAAGATATTGGAAAACCAGTATTCTGCACCATTTGTGGAAGTTGTGGAGCTAAGCCAGTTCCACCAACAAAACCCTGTCCTATAGAAGACGTGGAACAATTACCATGATTCAGTGAAGTTGGAACATGAAAGACGTGAAGCTGGTTTTCATTTGCTGGTAGCTGTCCTCCATCCATCTGCGGAACTGAAGGTCTGTCATTTCTCCACATGCCATCTTTATTTCTAACCTTCTTTCTATTATTTTTCTTGTTACCAGGTTTCTGGTCATTCATGCCCCTCTTTTCCATCTTTTGCCTTCTCTTATACTCAGCCTCTTTCTCATCGTCTGAAAACTCTGCTTCATCTGAAAACTCTTCATCATTCTTACCAGATGCATCGTACCCTTTCTTGTAAAGATTCTCGTCATTGAGCACATGATTGGCAAAATCTTGAACAAAAGAGATCGAAGTGCCTACATTGATTCTGGCAGGGATTTCACTTTCTGAATTATATCTTACCACATAATACGGGTTTTTTACAGGTCCAAAGATTTCGTCAATCAGTCCCAGTGGCAATCTGCTTTCAGTTATCCAGAGGATTGATCCCTCATTGAGAGGGTTGTGCTTCTCAACCCCTTCTACAATAACTTGGAGACCAAGAACCTGTAATATTGCAAGTGGCATCAAAACGCGGAGCAAGATAATCAACATTCAAAACCAATATGTACCAATTCTATAAATCAGCCAACTACAAAGAATTATGGTATTTAAGTGGTCACAGAACTTAAATTAACGGTTACTAAAGGCTCTGCCTTGTGTCTTCTGTGAGCTTACCGACAGAACAACTCCTACAGGCAGCACCTGATGATGTGGTTGCAAGGCAACATTCACTTGAGGAACTGGGGGAAGAACCTGCAATATTCCATAGAAACAGTGTGCTGATAATTCAAACAAACATTGGATCATAATTCAAAGCAAAGAGAAAAGCATTTAAGCATATCTCATGCACAAATAGACCATCCATAGAAGTTATTCAAGGACTACAATTTAGAAACTGAATCCTTAATAGTTTGCCAAAAATCCAGAAGGCAGCCAACGAATTAAAGTTTGTTCAGTCTTCATGAGTCATGCATTACAAAACCAAACTTTAATCAAGCCAAATAATCTTTTAAATCACAGATTCACATCCTAAACTTTCACAGGTACAAGATGTACTATCTATGAGTTTAAGCAATAAAAAATTAATCTGCATTGCGTTTCACTTTTGGTATCAGAACTGAATGATTCCGAAATCATGTAATGTCTCCATTTTCCCTACTTTCCCAAATTGCAATAAATATTGGACCTCGACAGGCCACCTACTTACAAGATGCATGTCAGTGATGTTTGGTAGGTACTAGGTAGTGAAACTCGCAAAGAATGCAATGGGTGGAATTAATAACATAGCATGGAAATAAAAACTTGGATATTCATTTCAGCTTTTGAAGTATGAATAAAATATTTGTTAAAAAAAGGTTCACTTGATGACGTGATCGAAATTGCGAATGCAAAATAATAATTAAGCAAATTCAGCAAACAACTTGTAAGATGCAACCCTTAATTATTACACATTCCTCGCAAATCAAACAATGAAAAACAGAAAGAGAATGATTTTAACATAGCATATTATCACAACCACAAATTACATACCTGCAGCTCGTTCTTTGACCTAATGGGTCCTTCCATAGCACCACCACCAATTTCATCCCAATCATCAATATCAACATAAACCCCAGCAATCTTTTCATCCCCATCCTCTTCATCCTCCTCGTTGTCATCACCTCTATCATCATCAATCCGACCAGCCATCTCCTCTCCATCAACAACCTCTATCTCACCTTCTTCTAGCTCAGCTCGCACACCAAATTCTATTTTTACCTCCTTCACTTCCTCTTTTAGCTCTTCATCTTCATCCTCTTCCTCATCATCATCACCACTGCTACTACTAGAGGACGATGATGTAGAAGTTGAACTTTCACTCTCAGTCTCTGAATCACTTTCGCTCTCCTCATGACTCACAATTCCACACTTTGCACCACTCTCATCAACTGGAACCGAAACCATGTCACCAATCAAATCAACTTTTTTATTCCCATCTCTACCACTCACTATTTCACTCCTCGCACCAGCCAAGCTAACTTTCCCCATTTCTTCCTCAATATTTCCACTCAGATTCTTCTCTTTCCCACACTCCAATGTCTCTTCAGCCTTCACGTTCCCAAAATAGGATTTTTCTTCTTCACTCATTTTCACACTCTTTTCAAAAACCCCAACTTCAATCTTTTCTAAGCCAATCCTATCTGAGTTAGGCGAGTTACCCGCAAAGAACTCATTTATCGAGTCGAAATCAAGAAAAGAATCAGCCAAACACAAGTCACTAATTTCGGAATCCGAACTTTCAAGTGGGTCCTCAAAATTTTCGACCTCTGTATCCTGATTAAAGTGATGATTTTGTTCATCAATGGTGGCGGGTTCAGTCACAAACCTTTCCATAGCTGAAAAACACAAAGGTTAGGGTTTTGATTAAAACATAAATATGGGTTATCATATAAAGTGGGATAAAGTTTCATAGTTGGAAAATGAAGGGACAACTTAGAGGGTTTAACGATTAAATAGGGTTTTGTTTGGGGATCGTTTGTTTCTTAAACCCTAGCGCGAGGATACGTGACAAATAATTAGGGTTTCAGCGAAGGGTAGAGAATTATAGACTCAGGAATAATTTGTTAATTTGACGAAACGATACCGTTAAGAAGTCTCGGCCTTGAGGCTCGTATAAGTTTCAATGGGCTTGCATTTATTTATTTATTTATTTATTAATGGAGTTTCTGGACTAGTGCTGTCTCTTTAAAGGCCTCATAACAACACAGGTACAGCACATTCTATATTCAATAAAAATGAAATTTTCGTATTTGTTGTTGGATAATTTTGCCTTCAGTCGTTGTTGTTTGTATACCCTTGACTAAATTTCAATTTAAAAAATAATAGCATAAGGGCATTTTGGTTAAGTTAAATTGACGTCTCCTTATATTTAATTTCACAACACTTTTTTTATTTTTTAGAATCGTTGGAAGTCCGGCCGTCAAACCATCATTTCCGGGCTTAAGCGGAGTAGGTAAAACTCCCATTTGTCTCAAACTCTTTATAAAACCTTAAGTATAAAAAGATAAGGATGTTATCTTTTTACCCTAATTCATTTGATTGAAAAACCTAGCCATCCTTGTTCTTGTTTTCTCTCAAGTGTTGAAAGAAAAAGAGAAAGAACAAAAACAAAAGAAAAATTCCGGTGTGATATTCTTAATCTCTAAAGTGTTTAGAGATTGATTTTGTGAGTTAAGTCCACCTTTTTTTATTGGTTGCGAGACATAGCACAAAAGATCATTCGGTGTTGGAACATAAAGGGATATTTCAAGAGTGTTGATGGGTTGTTTTTTGAGAGAAAAATCAGACCTGAAACACTACTACGTCACACGCAAATTACAGGCTGTTTTGGGTGAGCTATGCGCGCATTTTGGGTGCAAAACGATTCATATATGAGCTGCTGTTCGAGGGCTGAAAAATTGTAAAAACATATGCATAATATCAGACCAAGGCTAGTCAGATTCGGCTAAGAGGGGAGAGAGCATAAATTTTTTTCTAGGTTGATCCCAATGCCCAAGGCGTTTCTGCTGCGCTAGGGAAAACGTTTCATACATCCTGAAGCTTACTTAGAATGGGAACGCAGACTCAAGCTAATTTTTTACTGCCATAATTATTCAAAGTTGAAGAAGATGAAGTTGGCAATTATAGAATTTACCGATTATGCCCTTGTTTGGTGGCACCAGATGATGCCAAACATTATGAGGAATAGGGAGCGCCCAATAACTGCATCGAAAAACTGAAAATAGTTATGAGGAAGCGATTTCTACCTAGCCACTACTAATGTGATATGTACCACAAATTAGGAATCTTACACAAGGGTTTCGAACTGTCGAAGATTATCATAAGGAGATGGAAATCGCTATGATCCGAGCTAATATAGAGGAACACCGAGAGGCTACCATAGCACGGTTTTTGAGTGGGCGGAATATAGAAATTGCCAACGTGGTGGAGTTACAATATTATATGGAGTTAGAGGACATGGTATACATGACAATGAATTTAAAACGTCCACTGAAACGGAAAAATATAGTGAGAAGTAACTCAGGTCAGAACAATACATGGAAGCCAAAGTGAGGGGATAATAGTAGGGATGTCACCACATCTAGGTTTAGATCAGAGGCCAAAGACCAAGTGAGGATTCCACCATAAAGCCTAATCCAAAAACTGACACACCACCAAATATGAGTCTTGACATTAAATGTTTCAAATGTTTATGGAGTGGTTTTATAGATTCGTAGTGTCTTAATAAAACGACCATGTATATGGGGGTGATGGTGAGGTGATTTCAGATTGTGAAGATGTAGAGGATGAGATGCTCAAGTTGGAAGATACGACTGATGAATAAAGAGTTGAGATTGTAGCAAAGGGAGTCCCTTGTGACTTGACGTGCTTTAAGTACCTAGGCCAAGGTTGAGGATTATATGGTTCAGCAACTAGAGAACATATTCCATGATAGATGCCTAGTCCAGAACAAGATATGTATTATGATTATCGATGGTGGTAGTTGTACAAATGTGGCAAGTACAATACTGGTTGAAAAGTTGGGTTTGACTTTGCTTAGGCATCCTAAGCCTTATCGATTGCAATGGTTGAGGTTAAAAAGTAAGACTTGGGGAATTTTAATATTGGAAAGTACAATTATGAAGTGTTGTGTGAGGTAATCCCCATGCAAGCTGGGCATCGGGGAAGCTACAAGACTAGGTGAGTCTGCTGACACCAGATAAACCAGGTAAGTAAAAATACAGGCATGACTTTGATAGACTTATTATTGTCATACATTGTACAAACCTACCAAAGTGAGGGAGACTATAGACATTATATTTTTATGCATAGCCCAATGATTAGTCTCGTAAAGAAGCACTGTTTGAAAGTTTGGAAAATTTACAAGGTTTAATTCCAAAAGAGAAAGGAACTCTGGAGAATTCAAAAGAGTAACCAAATTCAAGCCGGACATCACCTATGTTCGGTCTTGGACCACAAAATTCGGTCAGATATACCTTGAAAATCCTAAATTCGGTCGGACATGTGACAACATTCAGTGAGTGTGTAGATTTCCAATCACAGAAATCATGGGTCTGATGGATGTCCGGCTAGACATATATTATAAAATAAATATTTGGCCAGATATGCGTCGAGCTGTTAGCCAGTGTGTAGATATTCAATTACTGAAATCACCGACATAATCATGCCCGGTCAGATGTATATCCTGAAATATACATCTGACCAGATATGTATCGAGTTATAGCTGACGATGCAGATTAGCAATCACTGGAGATATGGAGGGAATTATGGATCCCCTTCCATTTTCTGTCCCCGTTTAGACACTATAAATTAATGCCCAAATATTTCATAAAAGACCTTTGGTCTAGAGCCTTCAGCCTTCAGTCTTCAATTTACACACTCTTTTATTAAAATGTTAGAACGTAAAACTCTTCAGATTTAGTGAGAGAGAGGGAAAATAGTGAGAAAATATCCAGAAAACCCTAAAATTCCCCCTTCTGGCAAGCAACCTAGCATTGCTATAGTTTTCAGATGCTTCTTCTGAACAAAATCATACTTAAAGAACGACCTAAAAGCACCACAACTTTTATTTTCGCGTATTTGAGTTTATATTTTAACACATTATCTCCGGCCATACGTGATATAAGTCCGGTCGGACATGCAAAATGATTAGTTATTTCTTTTATATTATGCTTGCTGTTAACATTTTAGGCATGTTAGTTATTTTATTTATTTTATGCATGCTTCTATTTGTTTGTCTGTTTTGATCCGTGTCGGATATCTGTGTTAGAGTTTGTGCCCGGAGTGCCAATCCGGATCGTATTTATGTCCGATTCATGAATATGAGCAATATATTTTTCCATAATATTACTTATTTATGGTTGCACCTCTTATTTTTATTATATATATATTCGATCTAATTCATTAGATTGAAACTAAATCAAGTTTAGTGATATATATATATATATTAGACAAAGGTCCGATAATATATAATGTAGTGTACAATTACAACGTAGCTTGTAATTGACATTGGGAAGTGTCACTACTAGAAATATATTATCAAATTAAGTTCCCGATCAAGATTTACTGACACGGGTCGGTTAGTAAAATCCACCGAGGCCAGTACATGTCGTATATTGGACTTGGTTCGATGGTTTATCCCAATGAACCATGAGTCTCGAGAGACTCGTATAGACGTGTAGGTATTTATTTGATAAACACTGAACGACTCACCAAATATTACCTAATAGATGGTACACCAACATCAAGAAGAATCTTCTTGGGTTGAGTAGCATAATGATTCTTTGACTTGAGATACCACTGTGGATATATGAGTTATCCTCTACACTTAGATAGCAGTCATGTCACCGATCTATTAAGATCAGACTTCTGCATGTTCGTTGGGTGTGGACTCTATGCTCATGATATCCTGTGTGTATTAAGATATGATCCATCAGTCCTGTGTATAGGGCATATGCATTCATTATATGATTAGCAATATGTTAAATCCATGGTCGTGGTATATTTCGGAAGTAAGTACCGAGTGTTATTTAAGATGATTGCTAATAGATACGTCTATATGATTGTACTTATAGAGTTTGACATTTATATCTATATCTTTGGGATAATCCGGATACCTATGACAGATGGATTATACGTATGCAATGACCTCGACCTGTATGATTCAGAGAGTCTATCCATGTTCGTCATAATTTACAGGTGAATAGATTATGGACACGAAATTTGATTTCGTGACGGATATGCTTGATACTAGAGAGTCTCACTAATGAAATACACTCGTAGAGCACTATGACAACTTTTATGAATAATAGAGATTATTTATAAATTGTTTAACCGTTAAACGAAAAATACATGCAAAGGGACCTAATGGTCATTTCCTAATTAATGTGTATTTGTATTTAATATTTGATAGTATTAAATACACATTAATTAATTGTCAAATTGAGATATTTGACATATATCATTAATATTTGTATTTGAGATATTTAATGTAAATATAATACATATATTGAAAATATTTTTATTTAATTGTTTAATTGTTAAATAATTAAATTAATTGAAAAATAAATACATTTGCCATGATTAAAGTTGGGAAATGGCATGATTTGGTTGGTTCACTTGTTGATTCACTTTTTGATAAAGGTTATCAAATAGAACAAGTAACTTTAACAAATCAAATTGAAATAAAAATTAAATATTTGATATTTATTTTTTTTTCAAAAATTTCGGCCATAACAAAAAAAAATGGAATATAAATGATTTTTGTTTCATTTTTATTTTAGAACACAAGTTACGATATATTTTACTAAGTAAAGTTTGAGAGAAAGTTGAAGAACAAAAGAGAAAAGCATGGGAAAATTTTGATTTTGCATGTATTTTCTTATTTTCTTCAACTTAAAAATTATTTTCATGTTTCTAAGCTTCAATATGTGTTGCTTAGAATTTTCTCTACTCTTTACTTATGTAAATTAATTGATTGGAAACTTGTTGGATTGATGTTGCATGTGTGTATGAACTAAGTATGCTTATAAATGGTTATTAAGCATCTTATTGATTAATTAGTAATCATGTTGTCATTCTAGAGTTTTAAGGCCACTCATTTATGACCTAGAATTTTTTTTTTTTGAGTTGTTTCATGATGGTGAGACTTGTTTGGTGTGATAACATTGGATCAAAGTATTGAATTTGTTTAATTTAGTGTATTTTATCAATTTGAAGAAATTATAAAATTAGGGTTCATAAACCTTTCCAAATTTTAAGATTTTCAAATATGTGGTGTATTATGATGTATATTAAATTTGAGATTGATTGGAATTGATCTTGATTTGTTTTGAACAAGAAATGACTAAAATGCAAAACCTGAAAAATTCAGGGGCTTCTCGGCAATTTGACAAAAATTTAGATTTTGTGTTGCAATTTGTATTTTCATATATTAGACATGTATAAATCATTTTAGGATTGATTTGGAATAACTTAAATATGTATTTGACAATTTGAGGACCAAAATGATCAAAATGCAAAGTTTATGGGTCTCAGGTAATTAATAATAAATATGATTTTTCAGATAAAAATTTATTTTATTTATTTATTGAGTAATTAGAATAAATTGGTTTATTTTATTTTCCCAAGAAAAATATTTATCGAAAATTATTTCGGAGTGAAAATACGCGAAAACGGCGAAAAATGACATTACAGGGTAATCGCTGCCCAATTAGTGATCTGGTCACTGTTTGGGCTGTCCACGAACTGTCCAAATATTTTTTGGGCTGACCTGGGCAGTCCCCATGTGCATTGGTCAGTCGGTTCGGCTGGAAACGTATTTTATGCTATTTGCGGAAAAATGTTTTCTCAAAAATTTCACGATGTTTCTATATTATTTATGTCGTTATATGATATCGAATAAATATGTTTACGTGAAATATGAATGAATTATCAATATTGGATATTGAATAATTTATTCTTAAGTTTAAAAATGTTAAACTACGATTTTGCCTGAACCACAGTCTTTCCGTTGCGCCGCCCTGATAAAACCCCAACAAAATGGTATCAGAGCGAGTTTGATTATGTACCCCTGATATTATTAGTGTTGGGGTTGGTGCTCAGAGCGCCAATTCCCGGTTGTATTTCTTTATGAATACTTCTGTAAAACGCTATTATTATGAATAATATATGCAGTTTCTATAATATAATATATCTTTTAATATGATAAAGACGTAATGACCTTAGAATGACCAGTCATGGTGCTGTTGCAAAAGCGTCGCAACTGACATTGAGTAGTATCATGACGTTGTCATTCTCTGACAGTTCCTGGTCAAGGTTTACACTACTTGGTCAGTAAAGTAAATCCGTTGAGACCGGTACATGTCGTATACTGGAATATATGATTCCAATTGTTTCTCAATGAACCATAAGTCTTGGAGACTAGTATAGACGTGTAGGTGTTTATAGCGGATAAACACTGAACGACTCACCGAAGATTCTTAATGGATGGTACACCAACGTCAATAAGAATCTTCTCGGGTTGAGTAGCACTTGTGATTCTTAGACTTGAGATGCCACTGTGGGCACATGAAACATCTTCTACACTTAGATGGCAGTCACGTCACCGATCTATTAAGATCAGACCTTCGCATGTTCGTTGGGTGTAGATAGATCCTCAGGGTGTCCTGTGTGTATCGAGATAGGATCCGTCAGTTTTGTGTATCAGAGCATAGGTAGTCCATATGATTAGCAATCAAATAAAAATCATGGGCCCGTGGTACAATTTAGAAGTTAGTTCTAAATGTTCTTTTTGAGATTGCTAATAGAGACGTCGACAGGATAATCCCTATAGAGATTTGACGTTTACATCTATATCTCTGGGATATATCCGGATACCTATGACGGAGGAATTATATATTTACCATGACCTCGACCTGTATGATTCAGCGAATTTATCCGTGATCGTCATAATTTACGGGTGGATAAATTATGGACACGAAATTGGATTTCGTGACGGATATGCCTGAATCTAGAGAGTCTCACTAATGAAATATACTCGTAGAGCAGTAGGGCAACATTTATAAATAATATTGATTATTTCTAAAGTCGTTTAAAGGTTAAATTAAAATTACATGTGAATGGACCCAATAGTCATTTCGTAATTTTTGTGTATTTGCATTTAATGTTATATTTTATCAAATACACATTAATTAATTGTCAAATTGAGATATTTGACTTATATCATAAATATATACGTATTTGATATTTAATGTAAATATAATACATATATTTAATATATTTGTATTTAAATAATTATTTAATTATTTAATTGTTAAATGATTAAATTAAATAAAGATACAAATATCCTAAAGTTGTGATATTTTGTTTAATGGCTTTAGTTGCCTTTGTTGACTTGTTATAAAGTTATTAAAGTTGTAATGATTAAATATAACAAGTTGATAAAGCTAATTAAATGAAACAAAAATTGAGAAAATATCTAGATATTTTCTTTACTTGAAATTCGGCCAAGGGCCAATTTTTTGTGAAGTATATATTGTTTGTTACATTTTAAGGGTTTTATAAGTTTCAAATACACAAAATAAAACACAAAAGCAGTTGAGAGCATTGCTTGAACTTTAAAGTGTAAAGGCTTGGAAAATCTTGAATTTTGTAAGTCTTTCTTCAAAACCTTCAACATGGAAATTGTTTCTAACTAGCTTAGCATCATTTTGTGATGCTTTGATGTTCTTTCTACTCTTAAAGTTTGTGTTTATTTGTTTGAGAACTTGGATAAAAGATTGAAGCATGTAAGTAGCCTTGAAATGGTTTCAAAGGCTTACTTTTGATTCCTTGAAATCAAAGTTGCCATTCTAGAGTTATTGACCCACTCTTAAATGACCTAGATTTGTTCTATTGTTGTTTCATTATGGTGAGGCTTGATTGTAATGGAAGAAACATGATTGAAGTATTGGATTTTACCAATTTGGTTTAATTTGTCCAATTTGATGAAATTGAAAAATTAGGGTTTAAGACCACTTCCAAATTTGGGACTTTTCATTTATGTTGTGTATTTGGATGTGTATATGATACATATAAAATCTTATGTTGATTGGATTTCATCTTGATGTTTTTTGAACATTGAAACTGCAAAATGCACAATTCCCCTTTGTTGAGGCTCACGGCCTTGGTGTAGAAATTTGGTTTTTTTTTTTGTTGCAAATTGAACTTTGATATGTAGGACATGTTAAATTCATATTTGTAATGATTTAGAATCATCCAAAATCGTTTCGAACAATTTCAGATTAAAATGAACAAAATGCAATGTTTAGGGGTAATTCGGTAATTACATAAAAATATGATTTGTTGTGTAATATTTCATAATTTTATAATTGGATAATTAAATAAATAAGTTTATTTAATTAATCCGAGAAAAAGTTTTGAAATCGAAAAATTTTGATTTTCCACTATTCCGCTGCGTAACCGGATTTCCGCCATAAAACCCCTTTCAAAATGGTATCAGATCGAGTATGATTCTAGGCCCCCTAATATGATTAGCCCTTTAAATTCAATGTTTAATCATGTTTTCTTAACTTTATACATGCATGTTTTAATCTAATTTGATTAGATTTAGGGTGTATGACAATTAGCGGAAAATCTCTAATTAATAAGGTTTAAATGTAATTATGTATTTGATGCATGTTATATGGTCTGTCTTGTCATTACGGTTTATGAACATTTCTCCGTGACTACATCCGAGACCGTGCCTCTGCTGTGAGGGTGTAGCCGATAGAGATTTATTTATACCGGATGTATATTAGATACTAGATAAATTCAAGCGAAAGCGCAATCTTGAACATGCCCTAGCTGTCAGGGTTACGCAAGTAGCTTGAGTTTATCATTGACGAGTTTTAACCTTGGTACGTCTCCTTGTGGGCCTGCCTTAGCAGTCACAATGAGAAACGACCATGACCGAAAACCCATGAGTCACTAGTGAGTGATTGACAAATGAGTTGTCTACCTGATGAATATACGTAGGCGAGACCGTGCCTTTGTTGTGAGCTGAAATATATTCATGGGATCCACTTTTCACTATTTGTATTTAATTTAATTATTAAATCTTTGTATTATGTTTGGGGATTACAGTATTGCATGATTTAGTGGGAGGGGCATTTTTAGATTAAAAATCCATGATCTAGTTTATGCTTATGATATTATATGAAACTGCTTAAATTTCTGCTAACCGTTTTTCGTGATCTATATGATAGATTTGCGATGGCGGCACCATCCACTAATCAGTTTGCGCGTATGCTTGATGCGAACAAACTTAAAGGTGCTGATAACTTTGCCGATTGGGATTTGGATTTGAGGATTGTCCTCGATTCCGAGAAGTTGGGATATGTTCTTGAGGGTCCACTGCCCCTTGCTGTGGAAGAGGACGCTACACCGGAAGAACGTGAAGTCTTCCAAGCTTGGAAGGATGATGATTTAAAAGTTAAATCATACATCTTAAGTTCGCTTTCACCGGGACTCAAGAAACAATTTTATGCCATGTCAGATGCTTATACTATGATGACACGATTAAGACAATCGTTTGAGAACCAAGAACAAGTTGTTTTTCATAAGGTCGCAATGGAATTGTTCCATGCGCGGTTGGATGAGGGGCAAATTGTTAGCCCACATGTTCTTCAGATGATCGATTTGATCGATCAATTGAGGCAACAAAATCTCATTCTGAATGACATTCTCGGACATCGACTCCGTGAAATGGAAAAGTGCCATGAAATTCGAGATAGACTCAATGTATGAGAATCAAGTTTGGGACTTGGTTCCGCTTCCCGAAGGAATTGTTCCTATCGGTTGTAAATGAGTTTACAAGAGGAAGCGCGGGCCTGATGGTAAGGTTGAAATTTACAAGGCCCGACTGGTAGCAAAAGGTTACACGCAGCGACCTGGTGTCGACTACTATGAAAATTTTTCACCAGTAGCAATGCTTAAGTCTATTCGGATTTTTCTTTCTATAGTTGCGTATCATGATTACGAGATTTGGCAAATGGATGTCAAAACGGCTTTTCTAAATGGATTTCTTGATGAAGAAATCTATATGGAACAGCCGGAAAGTTTTGCGTCCAGCGAAAACTCGGGTTTGGTGTGTAAGCTTAAGAAGTCCATTTATGGACTTAAACAAGCTTCACGAAGTTGGAATCTTCGATTCAACGAGATTATTAGATCGTCTGGTTTTCTCAAGAATTCGGAAGAATCCTGTGTGTATCAGAAGGCCAGTGGGAGCATGGTCGTATTTTTAGTCCTATATGTTGATGACATCCTAATCATTGGGAATGATTTAGGTATCTTACAAAGCGTCAAAGCGTACCTCTGTAAGATTTTCTCCATGAAGGACCTGGGAGAAGCTTCATATGTTTTAGGGATAAAACTCTATAGAGATAGACAAAGGAAGCTGATTGGGTTATCCCAATCAACGTACATGGATAAGATCTTGGAACGGTATAATTTTGGTAACTGTAAGACAGCAAACATACCGTTCAGGAATGGGATTCATCTTTCAAAGAAGATGAGTCCACAAACAGAAGATGAGAAGGTTAGAATGTCTAACCAACCTTATGCTTCGTGTTTGGGTAGCATAATGTATGCCATGTTATGTACGAGGCCTGATATCAGTTTCGCTGTTAGCGTAACTAGTCGATATCAGTCCAATCCTGGTAATGACCATTCGATGGCCATTAAACATATCCTGAAGTATCTAAACAATGTAGCAGACCTGCTGAAGAAGGCCATACCTCCGAAGTTGTTTGATAAACACGTGGAGTCGATGGGTATTAGATACAATCATTATTGGTACTAGAGCAAGTGGGAGTTTTTGTTGGGGTTGGTGCTCAGAGCGCCAATTCCCGATTGTATTTCTTTATAAATACTTATGTACAATGTTATTATTATGAATAATATATGCAGTTTCTATAATATAATATATCTTTTAATATGGTAAAGACGTAATGACCTTAGAATGACCTGTCATGGTGCTGTTGCAAAAGTGTCGCAACTGACATTGAGTAGTATCATGACGTTGTCATTCTCTGACAGTTCCTGGTCAAGGTTTACACTACTTGGTCAGTAAAGTAAAACGCGTTGAGACCGGTACATGTCGTATACTGGAATATATGATTCCAATGGTTTCTCAATGAACCATAAGTCTTGGAGACTAGTATAGACGTGTAGGTGTTTATAGCGGATAAACACAGAACGACTCACCGAAGATTCTTAATGGATGGTACACCAACGTCAATAAGAATCTTCTCGGGTTGAGTAGCACTTGTGATTCTTAGACTTGAGATGCCACCGTGGGCACATGAGACATCTTCTACACTTAGATGGCAGTCACATCACCGATCTATTAAGATCAGACCTTCGCATGTTCGTTGGGTGTAGATAGATCCTCAGGGTGTCCTGTGTGTATCGAGATAGGATCCGTCAGTTCTGTGTATCAGAGCATAGGTAGTCCATATGATTAGCAATCAGATAAAAACCATGGGCCCATGGTACAATTTAGAAGTTAGTTCTAAATGTTCTTTTTGAGATTGCTAATAGAGACATCGACGGGATAATCCCTATAGAGATTTGACGTTTACATCTATATCTCTGGGATATATCCGGATACCTGTGACGGAGGAATTATACATTTACCATGACATCGACCTGTATGATTCAGCTAGTTTATCCTTGATCGTCATAATTTACGGGTGGATAAATTATGGACACGAAATTGGATTTCGTGACGGATATGCCTGAATCTAGAGAGTCTCACTAATGAAATATACTCGTAGAGCAGTATGGCAACATTTATAAATAATATTGATTATTTATAAAGTCGTTTAAATGTTAAACGAAAATTACATGTGAAGGGACCCAATAGTCATTTCGTAATTTTTGTGTATTTGCATTTAATGTTAGATTTTATCAAATACACATTAATTAATTGTCAAATTGAGATATTTGACTTATATCATAAATATATAAGTATTTGATATTTAATGTAAATATAATACATATATTTAATATATTTGTATTTAAATAATTATTTATTATTTAATTGTTAAATGATTAAATTAATTAAAGATACAAATATCTTAAAGTTGTGATATTTTGTTTAATGGCTTTAGTTGCCTTTGTTGACTTGTTATAAAGTTATTAAGTTGTAATGATTAAATATAACAAGTTGATAAAGCTAATTGAATGAAACAAAAATTGAGAAAATGTCTAGATATCTTCTTTACTTAAAATTCGGCCAAGGGCCAATTTTTTGTGAAGTATATATTGTTTGTTTCATTTTTAGGGTTTCATAAGTTTCAAATACACAAAATAAAACACAAAAGGAGTTGAGAGCATTGCTTGAAGTTTAAAGTGTAAAGGCTTGGAAAATCTTGAATTTTGTAAGTCTTTCTTTAAAACCTTCAACATGGAAATTGTTTCTAACTAGCTTAGCATTATTTTGTGATGCCTTATGTTCTTTCTACTCTTAAAGTTTGTGTTTATTTGTTTGAGAACTTGGATGAAAGATTGAAGCATGTAAGTAGCCTTGAAATGGTTTCAAAGGCTTACTTTTGATTCCTTAGAAATCAAAGTTGCCATTCTAGAGTTATTGACCCACTATTAAATGACCTAGATTTGTTCTATAGTTGTTTCATTGTGGTGAGGCTTGATTGTAATGGAAGAAACATGATTGAAGTATTGGATTTTACCAATTTGGTTTAATTTGTCCAATTTGATGAAATTGAAAAATTAGGGTTTAAGACCACTTCCAAATTTGGGGCTTTTTATTTATGTTGTGTATTTGGATGTGTATATGATACATATAAAATATTATGTTGATTGTATTTCATCTTTATGTGTTTTGAACATTGAAAGTGCAAAATGCACAATTCCCCCTTTGTTGAGGCTCACGGCCTTGGTGTAGAAATTTGGTTTTTTTTTTGTTGCAAATTAAACTTTGATATGTAGGACATGTTAAATTCATATTTGTAATGATTTAGAATCATCCAAAATCGTTTCGAACAATTTCGGATTAAAATGAACAAAATGCAATGTTTAGGGGTAATTCGATAATTACATACAAATATGATTTGTTGTGTAATATTTCATAATTTGATAATTGGATAATTAAATAAATAAGTTTATTTAATTAATCCGAGAAAAATTTTTGAAATCAGAAAATTTTGATTTTCCACTATTCCGATGCGTTACCAGATTTCCGCCATAAAACCCCTTTCAATTAGCCCTTTAAATTTATATTTAATCTAATCTTTACTTTTTACATGAATTTATTTATTTAATTTGATTAAATAAGGTGAAATACATCTTTTAGGAAAATCCCCGTTAAATAAGGTTATATAAAGTGACTAGTATTATAATACTTGTTCCTTCGTTCACCTTATCATTACAGATGTAAATGTTTTCATGATGCTATAGTTGTAACGTGCCAAAGCTGTGCAGTTATGGTTGAAGGTAGTTCATTTGCACCGGTAGAACTTATATGATAAGAGACAAATTCAAGTGAAAGTGGAAATCTTGAACGTGCCAAAGCTGTCAGGACTACATCTGTAGCTTGAGTTTGTCATTGACAAGTGAAGCCTTGATACGCCTCTTGTCAACGTGCCAAAGCTGTCACAACGAGCAACGGTCAGGACAAAATAATGAGTCACAACGAGTGTGATTGACAATAAGCTATCTACTTGTAACATCCTCGAATCTGAGAGATGTCACTGGCATGGGGATAACATTACTAACCCCATAAGCCTCTGACCAACTGCCCATAACAGATACTAATACACTTCTCTTTATTTGACTATAATTAGTATGGGACCGTAGCCAACTCGAAAACACTGAAAACAAACTCAATATTAACTATTATACTTGGTAACAATTGTTTTTACAATGACTACACACAACAAAAACTGACACAAGACTCACATTTGACTGTGAATGGACTTTCACTCATTCTCTGACTCATACTAGTGGACTTCATCCCTAATGACTGCATCAGGATCCGTCCTCCTGAGCTCGTCCTCTAAGAATACCTGCAAGAACAGAAAACTGGGAGTGAGAGGGGTTATATCATCGTACGATATAAGTGAGTGGACTATAAAACTGAAATACTCAAATCAAAATGTTAGGTTTTAAAACTAAAGTTTCAGAAATCACTTCATATGAAATATCTTTTCTGAAAACTTCATCTGAATTTCCTTGACAAAATTGATCTTTCTGAAAATTGCTTTAGAAAC
>SKCR01000537.1:0-28985 GCA_019454045.1 Zanthoxylum bungeanum | reverse complement strand
GAGCGCCAATCCGGGCCGTATTTATGTCTGATTCATGAATACGAACATCCATGTATTCCATAATATTACTTATTTATGGTTGCACCTCTTGTTCTTATATACGTATTCGATCTGATTACGATTAGATTGAAACTAAATGTGGTTTAGTGATATGTATATATTAGACAAAGGCCCGATAATATATAATGCAGTACACAGTTACAAAGTTAGTTTGTAATTGACATTGGGAAGTGTAACTGCTATATGTATATTATCAAACATAGTTCCTGGTCAAGATTTGCTAACACGGGTCGGTTAGTCAAATCCGTTGAGACCAGTACATGTCGTATATCGAGACTTGGTCCGATGGTTTATCCCAATGAACCATGAGTCTATGGAGACTCGTATAGACGTGTAGGTGTTTATAGTGGATAAACACTGAACGGCTCACCGAAGATTCTTAATGGATGGTACGCCAACGTCAATAAGAATCTTCTCGGGTTGAGTAGCATAGTGGTCCTTCGACTTGAGACACCACTGTGGATGTATGAGACATCCTCCACACTTAGATGGCAGTCACGTCACCGATCTATTTAGATCAGACCTCCGCCTGTTCGTTGGGTGTGGATTGATCCTCAGGATATCCTGTGTGTGTCAAGATAGGATCCGTCAGTTCTGTGTACAGAGCATAGGTAGTCCATATATTATTAGCAGTCTGTTAAATCTGTGGCCACAGTATACATCGGAAGTAAGTTCCGAGTGTTATTTAAAGATTACTTCGGAAGTCAGTTCCGAGTGTTATTTAGAGATTGCTAATAGATACGTCGACGAGATAATACCTATAGAGATTTGACGTTTACATCTATATCTCTGGGATTATCTGGATACCTGTGACGGAGGGATTATACGTATGCAATGACCTCGACCTGTATGATTCATCGAGATTATCCGTGGTCGTCATAATCTACGGGTGGATAGATTATGCACATGAAATTGGATTTCATGACGGATATACATGAATCTAGAGAATCTCAAATAATGAAACATACTCGTAGAGCACTAGAGCAACATTAATAAATAATATTGATTATTTATAAAGTCGTTTAGAGGTTAAACGCAAGATACGTGCTAAAGTGACTAGATAGTCATTTGCTTAATTTTTGTGTATTTACATTTAATACTTGATTAATTTAAATACACATTAATTAATAGTCAAAATGAGTTATTTGACTTATATCCTAAATGAATATATGTTTTTAATATTTAATGTAAATATTATACATATATTTAATATATTTGTATTTGATTAATTAATTAATTATTTAATTGTTAAATGATTAAATTAATTAAAATATAAATATTTTATATTAGGATATATTAAGTAAATGATGTTAGTTGCTTTTGTTGACTTAGATAAATATCTAATAAAGGTGTTTAGAAGATATTTATGCAAGTTGATGACATTAAAGTGAAATGAAAATTGAAATTACAAAACTTGGTTTTCATTAGGTGAATTTCGGCCAAGGCCTTTATTGTAAAGGTATATATTGATTTTCATTTCATGATACACTTAACCTAACACACTTTATCAAATAAACTCCATTGAAGGAAGCTAAAGGAAGTTGGTGAAGAAGAAAGGCTAAGAACATCAAAAGCTTGGATTTTTAGTAAGTTTCTTGAACTTACTATTAGTAAGGAATTTGTTCCTTAGGTTCTAGGCTTTAATATATGATATTCTTAGGATGTTTCTTTCTTTGTTCCTTGTGGTTTTCATTGATGGAAGTTTTGGTGAAGTGTGATGCATGTATGATGAAGAAGTGGATGACTATTGTAGTGATTAACTTTCTTATAAGGTTTTGGAAACCATGTTGCTAATCTAGAGTTGTTGACCCACTCTTAAATGACCTAGATTTGATCTTGAGTTGTTTCATTGTGTTGAGACTTTGATTGGATGGAAGAAAGATGATTGAAGTGTTGAATTTAACCAATTTGGTCTAATTTGTCCAATTTGAGGAAATTGAAAAATTAGGGTTCTTGACCAATTCCAAATTTGGGCATTTTCATATATGTTGTGTATTTGTGTGTGTATATGATGCATATAAAGTTTCATGTACATTGGATTACATCTTGATGTGTTTTGATGCATGAAATGACAAAGTGCACAAAATGGGTCCTAATTGGTGCATTCGGCCAAAGTGGGAAAATTTGGGGATTTGGTTGCTTTTGGTGTTTTGATGTTTTGAACATGCTAAGTTCATCTTAGAAATGATTTAGAATCATTCAAAATTGATTAGATCAATTTCGGACTAAAATGGACAAAATACCAAAGTAAGGGTAATTTGGTAAATTCACCTAAATATGATTTATTGAATTTTATTTCATAATTTGATTATTGGAATATTAAATAAATATGTTTATTTAATTAATCCGAGAAAAAGTTTTGAAATCGGAAGATACGATCTTCCGCCGCTTCCGCTGCGTTACCGGATTATGCCCCTAAAAACCCCTACATAATGTTCACCGATGAGGACGCCCAAGGGGTAAGCTTCCCCCACGACGATGCGTTAATTATCAAGGCAGTAATCGGCGGCTCCGAGGTAAACAGAATCCTTGTGGACCCCGGGAGTGCGGTAGACATAATCTCCAAAGATGCCCTGGACAGCCTTGAAGTAGAGTATGCGGCTCTGACCAACGATAGCACCCCCCTTATATGGCTTCGGGGGCTCAACGGTCGTCCCGTTAGGGAGGATACAGTTAGCAGTAACAATCGGGACTCATCCCCGAACTCGGACAATCATGATAAATTTCACCGTAGTGGACTGCATGAACAGCTACCAAGCCATCGTTGGTCGGCCTTTCATGATGAAGACAAAGGCCGCAATGTCTTGCTATCACTTGAAACTGAAATTCCCCACCCGGGAAGGGATCGGGATCGCAGACGGAAGTCAGAAGGCAGCCTGCAGCTGCTTTGCAACTCTCTTACAAGAAACCCTCTGCATTGAGGAGGGTACCAAAAAACGGCAAAGGAATGAAGACGGAGGAAAAGCCAGTGGAGATCCTAGTCCTCGGCCAAACAGAATATCCCGGCTAGCGGCGGCTGAGGAATTAGAAGGGATAGAACTCTTCGGACCGGGAAAAAACATAAAGATAGGGGGAGGCTTGGACAAGACCCTGAGACATAGCCTACTAGAATGTCTAAAAGAGTATCCGGACATCTTCGCATGGGGGACATACTCAACGCGAAGCGGGCACTCTTGTGCCCTTTAAGGCGTGCCGCCTTCCTTTGAAATGGTATCTATCAAGAGCCTTTTTTAATATGGCATTTTCTTAATAGCTAATTGCCATAGAGTTAATGTCTCTTGATAGCTCAGTAGCTACTGAGGAGGTAAAGGCCGAAATACACATGTTTTTCATATTCCAAGAGTACCAAAACTCTCTAATTATAATAATAATAATATACACACGTTTTTCATATTCCAAGAGTACCAAAAGTCTCTCAACTTCAGAATTAAAAAAAAAAATGAATAAGAAAAATAAAATGCATCCACATCTCTTCTTCGTGTATAAATACACATGTTTGCTTGTACCACACCACAAAAGCTTGCTAAGAGTTTTTAAGTGCATTAGGGGAAAAAAAGTAAGCATACGTCCAATGGCAATGTCTTCTTGCATTATACCATCAACCTTCATTACTTCTGTAAATGGTTTCAAATGTCTTCCATTTGCAACAAATAGAGCACCCATCAGAATATGTTTACACAAAAGTATCCAATGTGTTGCTACAACTGCTAGCACCCAACTTGATAATTCAACAGTTGCTAGGCGATCTGGAAACTACCAGCCTACAATTTGGGACAATGATTATCTGCAGTCATTGAGTAGCCACTTTACGGTATTCATCATCATTATTGTTATTTTTCAAGGGTTTGATTTTATATAACTGAAAATTACATTCTGCAGGGGGAAACATACAGAAGACAGGTAGAAAAGATGAAGGGAGAAGTAAAGACAATGATTAACAATGTGGCCAAGCCACTGGATCAACTTGAGCTGATTGATACCTTGCAAAGACTTGGATTGGCTTATCATTTTGATACTGAGATAAGCAACATATTGCACAATATCTACAACAATAAAGATGATGAATGGAAAAAAGATAATCTATATGAAACCTCTTTAGAATTTAGACTCCTCAGACAACATGGTTATCATGTTTCTCAAGGTACGTACTGATGAAGAAATTTTACCTTATTTAAACATCATAACACATAAGAAATAAAAATAAATATAAAAATAAATATAAGTTGTTTTTGAATGAATGCAGAAGTTTTTAATAGTTTTAAGGACAAGAAGGGCAGTTTCAAGCTGTGCCTTTGTGATGATATCAAGGCAATGCTCAGCTTTTATGAGGCCTCATACTACAGCACAGAAGAAGAAAGCATCATGGAAGAAGCTTGGCAATTCACTACTAAACATCTCAAAGACGTTAACAATAAGTGTGTGGATCTGAATATAGCAGCAGAGGAAGTAAGAGATGCGTTGGAGCTTCCTCTACATTGGAAGACGCCAAGACTAGAGACAAGGAGGTTCATAGATTTTTATGAGAGGAGAGAGGACAAGAACCACATCTTACTCCAGTTTGCAAAGTTGGATTTCAACATTGTTCAGGGAATTTACCTTGAAGAACTTAAAGAATTGTCAAGGTATAGTAACTTTAACTTCTTTGTCCTTTAATAATGACCCAAAATTTTAGAGTTTTTTTTTGGAAATTTGAAGTAGATTTGATCTATTTTTTTCTTTGAAGTTGGTGGAAGTATACTGGCCTTGGAGAAAAACTGAGCTTTGCCAGGGACAGGCTGGTAGCATCATACGTATGGTCTATCGGGATAGCTTTCAAGCCTCAGTTATCGTTCTGCAGGAAGATACTTACGGAGGTCATTGCTCTAATTACAGTAATTGACGATATTTACGATGTCTATGGTACCATTCCTGAACTTGAGCTCTTCACTGAAGCTGTTGAGAGGTTGGTGGTGATAATTAAATTTCCTTTCAATAAAGCAATGAAAATCTGAAAACAACTTTGATAATCAATTTTTGTTTTATTTGTCAGGTGGGATATTAAAGCAATGAAACCGCTTCCAGATTACATGAAAATATGTTTTCTGACTCTTTTTAACGCTGTCAATGAAATGGCTTTCGACATTCTCAAAGAACAAGGTTCAGATGTTGTGATGAATATAAAGGAAACGGTAACGTATTAATTCTCCTATTGTATGTAGGATATTGTCATTTACATAATTCAGAAAAATGAAATGTTGTAATTACTTGGTGCTATATATGACATGTGTATCAGTGGGTAGCTTATTACAAGCTTACATGGTGGAGGCAAAATGGTATCAGAATCAGCATAAACCAACGTTGGAAGAGTATATGAAGAATGGATGGATATCAGTGGGAGCGCTAACAGTTTCACTTAATGCATACCTGTCTGCTACAAATCCAATCATAGAGAAAGAATTGGAATTTCTGGAGAGCTATCCAGATATATTACAGTTGTTATGCAAGATATTGCGACTTCAGGATGATTTGGGAACTTCATCTGTATATATAACCACCATTTCCTTTCTTTTATTAGATACACAATTAGTTTATTAATTAAGTGTGTTTTTTTTTCCACAAATTCTACAGGACGAATTAAAAAGAGGAGATGTTCCAAAATCAATCCAGTGTTACATGAATGAAACAGGGGTCTCGAAGAAGAAGGTCGTGAACACATCAAGGAATTGACGAGACAGATGTGGAAGAAGGTGAACCTATACAGAACTAATAAAGATTCAGATCCCTTGTCTGAAAATACAATTGAATTGATATTGAATCTTGTGAGATCGTCTCATTTTATGTATCTAAATGGAGATCATGGATATGGTGTTCGAGAAAAAGAAACTATGGATGTACCTTTATCGTTGATTTTTCAGCCCATTCCGTTAGAGGAGACAGACATGGTTTTCACATCATCTCATGGTACTAATTACTAAATGCTAAGGAATATCAAGGTATATATTTTGTTATAAATACATTATCTGTATTAATAAAATGGTTTAGATATTTTGACAATATTTATACAATAATGATTCATGCACATAAACGTACACATAAACACTCAAAAAAATATTTAATTATAGGACTAAAATACATTGAGTGTTGATATACATAAAAAAAAAAAAAAAAATTTTTTATTGAACTAGATCTCAAATGGGATTTAATTAAACTCGAAATGATTGTCAGAGATTTATTAAATTTCACAAGCATTGATTTCACTTTAATCTCAATCTTGAGTTAACTATAACTTTATGTGTATGAATATTAATTTGTTCGAGTTACCAATGAATGAGATTTAAATGAAAGTTAATATTTTCCAATAACTCGACAGTGAAACTTATAGATTATCAATATAGAATGTGTACAACAAATCTCTTAATGAGTTTCAATACTTGTGATAGAATTCTCTGATATTTTCAGAGAGAATAATGGTGTGGCTGATTGCCTGGCTAACATGGTCTACAAAACTCTATTTGATGGTCCGATCTCAAGATCTTTAATATCTCGAGAGGAAAATGGTGTGGCTGACAAGATTCCTTTAGAATCCCCAATTATCATTTTTTGTTTGTTCATCTTACTTTCCTTTCATTGATTGTCCTTGGCGTTAGACCAAATTAGTCCTGTCCTGTACCTTTCCTCTTTTCTTACTCTTATCAGGATTGCTTAAAAAGAAAACAAAAAAGAATTATTTAGCCATAGTATGTCAACATATTGGTGCAAATTACTTCTCCCCCTCTCCTCTCCCCGACACACTCCCCCTTTGTCCCCCTGCGATTTTCCAACAATACCCCTTCTTTTGCTGATAATTACTCCCCCAATTATTAACTCTCTTTGCCAAAAATTATATATATTAATTATAATTTCCTTTGCCATTTTATTAATTTAATTTTTTTATTTATAATTATTTTATTTTTGTTAATAAATATTAAAAATTTCGTTTTTATTCATTTATTTTTTTGATTCATTTTTAATTTAATTAACACTACTTATGTATATAAAAAAATATAATTTTACCAAATAAATATAATTTATATAATAAATTTTTTGATAGTCTATTTGTTTAATAAATCTAATATATTTATTAAAAGTTATTTGTCTTATTTATTATAATATCCCGAGTTTTTCGGAACACTGTTGAAATATTTACGAATTAAAAATAAGTATTTGGAAAGGAATGATAATAAAAAATAGGAGTTTATGTGTTGGAAAATAGTTCAAAATATTTTAAAGTAAAGTTTGGTACCGTTGGAAAACACGTGGTTTCGAGAACCAGTTACACGATTTCTGATTTTATCATTTTACGTGTAAAAGATTCTTGTTTTGGCTATAAAAGTTTCAAATGAACTCCGATTGAGCTGATTATTGAACCATCAAAATCGTTTTTATGAGACGAACAATTTTCATGTTGAACACTTTTCGAAATTTACATCAGAATGGCTTCAAAAATGCAAAATTTTTAGAAAGTTCCATGACATGGGCCTGAATGTAATTTTCGAGGGTCTGAATGTAAATTATAGAAACTTATATATATACCTTTAAGTTTTAAGAAATTGTAGAATTGGCATAAGCTTCCCATCTTCTCCACCCGACCTCCTCCATGCATTTTTTGATATGGCTTGCGCTGGTGGCCAGTCGGCCACCGTCGGCCGATGCACCAACACAGAAAGAACCACTGGCCCACCCCCAACCTCCAGTTGTCGGTGGCCGGCCAAAGGACGCCGAAATCCGACGAAACAACGTGGAGAACGCGCGCACATGGGTTGTTCAATTCGGGCTCGTCGTTTCATTTCACGGCCCTAGCCACCCGCCAAATCGAAGCTCTCGGAGAGTACTACAAGATGGTAATGATGATTTTTCTGATTCGTGCTCGGTTGCACGCGAAACGAGAGAGGAAGATTCAAATGAATAGTGACCCATGATGAATAGTAACTTTGATCGGAATTCTGTCGATTCCATCATGTTCGTGGGATCGTTTGGAGTCTATATATGGCTTCGAAATCTCGGTAAGACCTCCCGGTGAAAATCCACAAATTTCAAGTTTTCCGTTAAATGTTCAGATGCATCCAACAGTTTCGTAGAGTAGCGGAATGATATAAAATGAATTGTTTGTGTATTAGTATATTGAATATGAGTATTCCGTATAGAATCCGAGTGAAAATTGAATGAATTAGATCGATCCGATAGATTATGGTAGTTTTTGGTAAAAGTGGATTTTCCTTATATTAATATATTTTAATGATGGATATGAGTCATTTGTGATGATAAGAAAGCCTTTAGATAAATCCAGGTAGGTTCGGAGGGTTCGAGATCCTTCTGTAATGTTTGCGGAATTTTTTTTCGGAAGATTTCAAAAAACGCGTAAACCGAGAATTTAGGTGAACTAGTGGTTTGGAATAGTTTGTAATGGTGTTTTAAGAATATTGAAACTAAAAGTGTTGAAATCGGACCTGATTTAGTTGTCTGGGAAAGATATGAAATTTTATCTTAGTTTAATCGAGAACTACGTAAGACGTGTTTCTGACGACATTTCGCCATTTGTTTTGACAAATATGACTAGAACCTGGAGTGCTCGCGAAGCCAGGTAAGTAACCCATGCGATGAGAACTCGAGTTGGTGAATTCATGTTATATATATATATACATAGAGAGATATATAGATGATTGAAATGTTAAGGGATGAAAGAAGATAGTTAAAAAAAGATTTTGGACTAACGAGTTCGAGATTACATATGGTTAAGGTAATTGACCTCCACATGTATGGATGTTTATGTTATTGTTTTGATACGAAGCAAGATGAGGTTAATGTCTATAAATATGTTTTCATATATGAATTTGAAATGGTATGGATAGGTATATATGAATGAGTATGCATATGTAACAATATGTTTGTATATGTAAATGAATAGGTATATGAATAGGCACCGGTTCATGAATTTGAATATGTAAATGATGATAAACTATGGACAATTTGGGTATATGATGGTAAAAAGAATAAGTCGTGATTTCTGAATTTGCATTAGCACGTGTACATGTGCGTCATTGGACAAGTTTGTTATTGATGAGTAAAGAATGTGAGGAATGTAAAGGTCATGGTATTAGAATTTGAAGTAACGAGTGCGTTAAAATATTGATGGATATATATACGTTTGTGTATGGCGCTTCTGAATGATGAAGCAATATTTTTCATGTATATGTTTGTATATGAGAAATCGTGTTGTGAGTTATGATTTGTGATATATGCTCACGTGTATGTTTAATTGGTTGATAGTTTCATGGTATAGCAGTCGAGTTGGTTAGGAATCCGTTCGGACGGCATTCATCTCATACCTATTCTAAAATAGGTAATGAGTCCCGTACGAGCATTGTATGTGTGAGCCAGCTCATTTGTATGTGTTGTCTTGATTGTGTGTTCCTTGATGCCTTGAGTGTTGTGTATGCTTGAGTTTATGTGTATGTTGATGAGTGATAAATGTATCACTATTTCCCACTCATTTAACTTAATATTTTGTATAGTTTCTTAAGTTTTGTGAATATTTTGATGTGTTTTGTGTTATTTTGTAGATAAATAAAGTTTCAGGACATTTTGGAGGTGATTTGGAGCAAAACTGTGAAATTTGGCAAAAAGGGTATTTTGGTAATTTTGGGCATCCCGACACCAAAATAAAGTTTCAGGACATTCTGGAGGTGATTTGGAGCAAAACTGTGAAATTTGGCAAAAAGAGTATTTTGGTAATTTTGGGCGTCCCGACACCGAGGGTATTTTGGTAATTGCACCACATGCCACGTGTCAAAAATTCAACGAGCCATTTTTTTAGCCACCATGCCACGTGTCGAAAATTCAGCGATCCAAAAAAAAAATAATAATAAAAAAATAAAAATCAGAAAAATAATAATAAAAAATTGGATTTGTTGCCTATAAATAGATTTTGAATTTATTAGTTTCAATGTACCAAAAATCCTCTGAAATACTTATATAAAAGAGAGTTCTTCTTATTTTCTTCTTATATTTAGTTTTATTTACGCTTTGTAGTAGTAATTCTATCCATCCATGAGGGGTAACTTCTCTATGCTGAGGTAATAAGGTAATACTTTTACTTTTGCTATTTAGATTAATCTCCCTTAAAATATAATATATAAACTATTTAAAACCTGACTTAATAAAGGATACCGTCATTCTGGACGGTTGGTTATTCAATTTAATCTGGTTAAACCTTACTTAATGAGGATACCGCCATACTGGACGGTTGGTTTAATTTTTGTTCTGCCTTTATGGCTGGTTTATTTTAATTTGACTTAATGAGGATACCGCCATACTGGACGGTTGATTTAAAATATCACAAGATTTTATGGGAGATATCTAAATAGTTAATAGTAGAAGTTAATTCCTTTTACCTTAGCATTTTATTTATTTTTTTGCATTTACTTTTTTATGTCTTTTTCTTACTTGTCATAACTATGTGTTGTAACTAAGTTAGTTTCTAGGGTTGTGATAAAATCTAATATCACTGGTTTATAAGAGGTCATTTTATAGTTTGGGTAATTTAAAGGTTTACTTATTAAGTCTTAAGCTTAATGCTTCTTGTTGTCTGATCACCAATAAGATTGATGTGGTAAATCTAAAATGAACTAGACATAGAGATTTTAGGTTTCAGCCTTAGACTTAATAGCCAACGATCTTCCTTGAGGATAGATAACCCTTTAATAGATTTCCTTACAGGATAGACATATACCTGTCAGACGGGGGTAGCCATAATTGGAACTTAAACTTAATAAATCAAGATAATTTAATTGACATAGACATATGATTCAATTGGATTAAACTGGATATTTGTGTCTGACCATCGACAAATGCTTTCACATAAATTCGTGTTCCAGGTTAGTAATCTGATTTATTACACAAACATAAAATAATCACTTCATCTTTTTAAAGATATTAGAAAGATTCGCAACCCTAGATCTTTGAGTCTTTTATTTTCCTTAGTATTTTCTTTTATCTTTTGTCTTTTTATTTATTTAGTAAATCTACAAATCAAATCATTCAAGCAATCTATTCCCTTCTCACTCAATTAGATATTTGTAAATAAATAGTATCAACAATTAATAACAACAGTAGGAATTAAGTCCTCGTGGGATCGATATTTTTATACTACTTGAACGATACGTGCGCTTGCGTTATACGTGTGTGTTTTACGCCGGTCATATGTATGGTAGATCATGTGATATGTATGTGTGCTTGGAATGAAAGAATGACGTGAATCATTGTGACCATAAGATGCTATAGAATGTATGTGCTAAGTTTGTGTTGTATATACGTATTTGTGAAAGAGATACGAATGTTAAATTATCATAAGGTTTTTGGTATTGAAGAAAGTTTATCAAGAGTTAAAGTAAGTTTGTTTTGGTATTAAAAATAGTTATATCTGAATAGAAGACAACTTGTTTGAGTTGCCAATTTGATGAGATTTTAAAGGTGGATAGTTGTGATAAAAGTATATATGTATGACTTCATGTTTCATGTGATTGAAATGTATTTGATATTAAGTGATGTACTCTATGGTATTCATGTTTTGCTTTGTATGCTTTGGATGTTAGCTATTAGATTAGCGCATATGTAGATATGTGAATATGAAAGCTTGACATGGGTTAAGTATAAGGGATAATAACCAGATAATAAAATCTGAACCTGTAACAGTTTAGTAATCCCGATAAACTGCTGATATGTTTGATTTGTTTGATTGTTTGAAGTTTATACCTGACTTGTTTGTTATTATACTAGTATGGTTATTTACTGAGTTTTAATAACTCACACCAAACCAGTTGCTAGTTTTGTAGGTTGGCTACCAGATGGGTCAACCACTCTAACTTTGAAGTCATGTTCAAAACGTGGATCACCCGAGCGGCATTCACCCTCGCAAGTGTCCTGGGAAAAGTTTTAGAAGATTATGGTATCTGATTTATTCTTTTTATTTATCATGCTGAGCACATGGTTTGTATTAATAAGTTAAAGTTTTGATTGCTTATGATATGGTGGGCACAGAGCCATCGAGTGTTGATAGATAGTGTGGGGGAGCCCTTAGGATATGATTTTGATGAGATTTTGTGAACCTGAGGTCCTTTTATTTGTTGGAAAACTCTTGGATTGCCTTTGATGTTGGACTGTGATCCAGGTTGTCCGGTTTTAGGATACATCATGTCAGATTTTTATAAATTTAGAGGCTTATGGAGATGGGTCAATCATGTCTCATGCCGGTAGCATCCTGCCTCTGGCGGAGTGTTACATTTACTTTCGTAAATCAGTATCCATATCTATTTTTTTTTTAAATTTACTTTATTAAAAGTAGTGTTAAATAAATTGAAAAATAATAAAAAATTAAATGAATAAATGAACACAAAATAAATAACAATAAATATGAAATTTATAATATTTATTAAACAAATAAAAAAGAATATATATATATATATATATAAAGAGCTAAACATATAATTTTTAAAAAAAATTAATAAAATTAATTAATAAAATAAAATAAGTATATATATTATTTTTAAATTTATATATATATATAAAAATATAAATATGGGTATATTTTATTTATTGGGGAAGAGAATTTTTGGCAAAGAGATCAGGTATTTTGAAAATGCAGACGGGACAAAAATACGAGGATGTGTCAGAACAGGGGGAAGAGTGCCCCTCCATATTGGTATGTTGAAAATGATCAATAGATAAAACCAATAAATGTCAAGAAATAAGAAGTAATTAAGTTGATTGGACATTTAAGATATCAATTTAATTAACCATGTAGTACGAATGATTGTTAAGTAGAGAAATCAATGTGTCATGGTCGAAAATATATTCTAGAACAGCTATCCTATACATCATATAATTATTAAATGTTAATTTCATATTTGTTGGCAATGTTCGTAACAAAACAAGTTCAATTGAGTTATAATAAGTCTCAAAGATCTCGGAGCAATTGGACAACATCAGATTGAGATATCAGAACGACATTCACTCTTTTTGATATTCCAAAATATTTAGAGCTTCAATTGACATGAAGTCAGTTTCATTGGAAAGTATACTTGAAGACGATTATGTACACATAAAGAACACGTGATTTGGCCAAAGGACGGGAAAGTTACAAGCGTTTTAATTGCACTTGAAAACCGATCCGCGACCTGCGTTCGAGTTGTGTTTGTATTTACATTCGAATGTCTGGAGGCAGAAACTTTGCGTTTGAGTTGATTTTGAAGTACGTTCGAACGCCCGTGCATAAATGGGTTCTTTTGGACCCGTTTTAAAGCTAAAATAGCACTAGGAGACCCTTATATTTGTCCTACCTATATAAACACACTTAGAGCCACCTTCACAAGTGTTGAAAACACATTATCTTGAGCAAAAAACATTCATAGCTTTCAACCTTCTTGATTTTTCCTTGAAGACTTCTTGTTTCTCCTGTCTTCTTTGTATTTGGTGAAACCGTTCTTTGTAAAATCTTCAACACAACTAAACCCAACTTCCTAAGCTTTCAGAGTTCTTAGGGAGGGAGATTAATAGTCAAAGTTCCGACATTCAGAGTTTGCAGAGTTGATCCGCTCATAGACTTCAGAGGTTCTGAAGAAAACCATGGGGTACGGGCTCGAGAAGTTCTTCGAGTTCTTGCAGTCTAGAGGTATTAGAGTCGGTGAAGTTGCCACCATATGTTTTTTTACCACCACTGTAAGTTTTTCTCTTTATGGTGGATTTGGGCTGGTAGCCAAGATACCCGAAGTGGTTTTTTACTCGCAAGAGTTTTCCACTTCGTCGCCAAAATAACTTGTGTTGATTTTATGTGGTTAATTTATTTTCTGATTTAATATTCTCTTTTTATTTATTGTTATTAGAATTAAGGTTGCTTGTTGAGAATCCATAGACACATTAATTAAGATTTGTCTTAGTTAATTATGATAAATTCCACATAATGTCAGAACTTAGGATAATTATAAACTTTCATTAAGGATTATTAAGGATGACATCAGAAGTTTTTAGTGTAAGTTTGCATATATTAAATTCACTCATATTTGTAAAAAATTTTATTATGGATTTTCATTAACATTACCAAACCCAACAGTATTCAAAAAATAAAATATCAAATTCGTATTAATATCATATCAATTTTAACAGGTTCTTAAATTACAAACACTTAAATGAATAAAATACATTCTACCAAATTTAAAACTTTTTTAATGATAAAAGCTATAAATTTATAGCATTCCATGAAAGAAATTGCATGTTAGAAATTAAAATTCAACATTAAAAAAAAAATACATTTAACATATAAGTTCATCACAAGGTATTTAGGGTTTAATGAAATTTTCACTATTTTTGGCTAGCATTTCTTTTTCTGGAATTTTTTTATTAATTATATTAATTTTTAATTAGAATACCACAATGGATCTAGGGTTTCAATTAGATCTATATATAAACATGATTTTTCCACAAAACCTAGTTTGCACAAAACCTAGTTTACTTTTTGTAGGAGCGAAATGAGGTTTATCGTTATACCTATGACATCGGCGACCATGACACTATTTGGCTCGAAACACGTAGGGAGTACAATTAGCTCACAAGGAATTAATCAGATAATAAAGGAGTTCACCACCCAGTATGAGACATTGTGAATGATTTAAGGTCACATTACACCTCTCGCAATGTCAACCCTAAAACCTGTTTGAGTTCAGAATGGTCCCTTACTAATGTCAATATAATATCCAAATAAGAAAAGATGATCCTCATGTCTTATAACGCAGTATCAGGCGAGAACAATTCAAAAGCATACAATGACGCAAACATTAAATAAAAATAGTAAAGAAATAAAATTGATAAAGATATATGTCCAGAAATTATTAAAACAAAATAAAATATAATTAAACATATCAAAAAACATATCTTTCCGGGCTGGAATTTTTTTTAGGTAATTAAGGATCGATTGGATGTAATATAAGTCTGGTCGAATATTCATCAATGCTGGTCGATCTTGAAGGGGTTTTATTGCAGAAATCCGGTAACGCAGCGGAATAGTGGAAAATCAAAAATTTCCGATTTCAAAAATTTTTCTCGGATTAATTATATAAACTTATTTATTTAATTACCCAATAATTAAATTATGCAATAAAAGACAATAAATCAATTTTATGTGAATTTACCGAATTGCCCTTAAACACAACATTTTGTTTGTTTTAATCCGAAATTGTTCAAAACATTTTGGATGATTCTAAAACATTTCTAATATGAATTTAATATGTCAAACACATTAAAATTCAAATTGGAACAAATCAAACCCAAATCTTAGTCTTGGCCGAGAGCCTCCAAATGGGGGGGGGGGGGGGGGGGTAATGTGCATTTTGCACTTCCATGTTCAAAACACATCAAGATGAAATCCAATCAACATAAGATTTTATATGTATCTTATACACATCCAAATACACAACATAAATGAAAAGTCCCAAATTTTGAAGTGGTCTTAAACCATAATTTTTCAATTTCTTCAATTAGACCAAATTGGTTAAATCCAATACTTCAATCATGTTTCTTCCATTAAAATCAAGTCTCAACACAATGAAATAACTATAAATCAAATCTAGGTCATTTAAGAGTGAGTCAATAACTCTAGATTAGCAACAAGTTGCTAAAACCATGAAAAGAATGCTTACTAGTCCATTAGTAACATTCTACCAACTTTATACATGCACAACCCTTTTATCAAACTTTCATCCACCAAAAATACAGAGATTAAAGAATAGAAAAACACAAGAACATCACAAGGTGAAGCCCACAACAAGGGGGACATTTTTCTCTCTAATGGAAGGTTGGAAATACTTACTAAATTCCAAGCTTTTCTTGGTTTTTGCATTTCTTTCTCTCAAGCTTCTTTTCTTTCTTCAATGGAGTTTTTGCATCTAAGGGCTTGACACGTGGCAATTCGGATAAGAAGATAAGGCAACACGTGGCGAGGTGGCTAACAGCTCAATTATTAAGCTGATGTGGCGATGGCGACTGTCGGCACCATAGGATGCGACATGTGACACTTCGTGATTAGCTGATGATGATGTGGCGGTGAGGTGGCATGTTGACTCGGTCAACTGATGATGTGGACGCTGACGTGGAGTGACACGTGGCACACGTGGCAATGGTGATTGTCGGCACCGTAGGATGATGACACGTGGCACATCGCACGTTAGTATATCGGCTGTGATGGTGACACATGGCACATCGCACGTTAGCAATGTCAAACTTCTCAAATTCTGACCCGGTGCACGTTAGCACTGTTTGGCGCACGTTAGGTGTCGCGACGCGTAAAATTACCAAAATGCCATTTTTCCAATTTTCACTGTTTTGGTCCAAATCACCTCCAGAATGTCCTGAAACTTTATTTATCTACAAAATAACACAAAACACATCAAAATATTCATAAAACTCAAGAAACTATCCAAAATATTAGGTTAAATGAGTGGAAAATAGTGATAGATTTACCACTCATCAAGTACCCGGAGGAGTATATTGAGCGAGAATCCCATTCTCCTTCATATAATCCATGAACTCACCACTCATATATTCGCCGCCTCGATCGGATCGAAGGCATTTAAATTAATATATTGACCAGTTTATTTTTCTACTTCATTTCGGAACTCTTTGAACTTTTCAAAGGTTTCCGATTTATGTCGCAACAAATAGACATAACCGTACCGTGACAGATCATCGGTAAAGCTAACGAAGTACGAATAACCACTGTGAGCAGTCTGACTTAGTGGACCACATATATCAGAATGTACGAGTTCCAGTAAGTTAGTGGCGTGGTGTCCAACACCAGAAAATGGGGTTTTGGCCATCTTACCCTGAATACATGAGTCACAAGTTGGATATGATTCAATGGTGAGATCTGGTATCAAACCATTCCTAACCAATTGGGTAAGGCGTTTAACGCCTATATGACCTAGTCGCCATGTGCCAAAGTTCAGTATTATTAATTACAGGTAAACTGCGTTTATTAATTCCAGTATTTAAAATATCTTTTGAAGTTTGCAATGTATAATGACCATGCTGGTTTGGACAACAAATGATCTGAATATTACTTTTATCATATAAATACAAAGAATAGTTCTTATATTAATACAAAAGCCTTCTGTATCCAATACAAAAAGTGATATAATATTAGCTACACATCCTGGTACAAAATGACAGTCATTTAACAAAAGTGTCTCATTCGGCAATGAGATCTCGCATACTCCCACTGCAACTGCATCCAGAGGGTCTCCACTCCCGAATCGTAACTGCATCTCTCCAGGCTTCAGTCTTCTACTTTCCTTCAGCACCTGTAGTGAATTGCAAATGTGAATGGGACAAGCAAAATCTCAAATCCAATTGGATGTAACGGCTTCACAAGCCAAAGATAAATCAATAACTGGAAAAATAAATGTACCTGATGTAGATGCTCTCTCCCTCTTCAGCTGGGCAATGTAGTCATGACAGTTCTTTTTCCAGTGCCCGACCTTGCTATAGTGATGGCACTTGTCTTCAAAAGCCCTATTGGGCTTTGTTATCTTTGCCTGTGGTTGAGGAACTAGACCCTTCTTCTTCTTCCATTTCTTCTTCTTTCCCTTTGGCTAGGCCTGGGAAGAAGCAGAAAGAGAAGTAGGTCTCGGAGGGCGAGTCAGTACTCTCTTCTTGAGGTCCTCTTCCGCCATGAGCAACATCCTATGCAGCTCTTGGTAGGTGCAGATAATCCCGTTCATGTTGAAGTATATCACAAACTGGCGATAAGAAGCTGGGAGCGAACCAAGAATGACACTCCTACCGAGAATGTCATTCAGAATGAGATTATGTTGCCTCAATTGATCGATCAAATTGATCATCTGAATAACATATGGGCTAATAGCTTGCCCCTCATCCAATCGCGCATGGAACAGTTCCATTGCGACCTTATGAACAACAACTTGTTCTTGGTTCTCAAACGATTGTCTTAATCGTGTCATCATAGTATAAGCATCTGACATGCCATAATACTATTTCTTGAGTCCCGGTGAAAACGAACTTAAGATGTATGATTTAACCCTTAAATTATCATCCTTCCAAGCTTGGAAGACTTCGCGTTCTTCTAGTGTAGCGTCCTCTGCCACAACAAGGGACAGTGGACCCTCAAGAACATATCCCAACCTCTCGGAATCGAGGACAATCCTCAAATCCAAATCCCAATCGGCGAAGTTATCAGCGCCTTTAAGTTTATTCGCATCAAGCATACGCGCAAACTGATTAGTGGATGGTGTCGCAATCGCAAATCTATCATATAGATCACGAAAAACGGTTAACAGAAAGTTAAGCAGTTTCATATAATATCATAAGCATAAACTAGATCAAGGATTTTTAATCTAAAAATACCCCTCCCACTAAATCATGCAATACTGTAATCCCAAAACAGAATACAAAGATTTAATAATTAAATTAAATATAAATAGTGAAAAGTGGATCCCGTGAACATATTTCAGCTCACAGCAGAGGCACAGTCTCGCCTACATATATTCATCAGATAGACAACTCATTTGTCAATCACTCACAAGTGACTCCTGGGTTTCCGGTCCTGGTCGTTTCTCGTTGTCGCTGCTAAGGCAGGCCCACAAGGAGACGTACCAAGGTTAAACTTATCAATGATAAACTCAAGTTACTTGCGTAACCCTGACAGCTAGGGCACGTTCAGGATTCCGCTTTCGCTTGAATTTATCTAGTATTTGATATACATCCGGTATAAATAAATCTCTATCGGCTACACCCTCACAGCAGAGGCACGTTCTCGGATGTAGTCACGGAGAAATATTTATAAACCATATTGACAAGACGGACCATATAACATGCATCAAATACATAATTACATTTAAACCATATTAATTAGGGATTTTCCGCTAAGTGTCATACACCCTAAATCTAATCAAATTAGATTAAAACATGCATGTATAAAGTTAATAAAACATGATTCAAAATTGAATTAAAGGGCTAATCATATTAGGGGGCCTAGAATCAGACTCGCTCTGATACCATTTTGAAGGGGTTTAATTGGGGAAATCCGGTAACGCAGTGGAATAGTGGAAAATCAAAATTTTCCGATTTCAAAATTTTTTCTCAGATTAATTAAATAAACTTATTTATTTAATTACCCAATAATTAAATTATGAAATAAAACGCAATAAATCAAATTTATGTGAATTTACTGAATTGCTCTTAAACATAACATTTTTTTTATTTTAATCCGAAATTGTTCAAAACAATTTTGAATAATTCTAAATCATTTCTAATATGAATTTAATATGTCAAACACATTAAAATTCAAATTGGAACAAATCAAACCCAAATCTTAGTCTTGGCCGAGAGCCTCTAAGGGGGGGGGGGGGTAATGTGCATTTTGCACTTTCCATGTTCAAAACATATCAAGATGAAATCCAATCAACATAAGATATGTATCTTATACACATCCAAATACACAACATAAATGAAAATCCCCAATTTGGAAGTGGTCTTAAACCCTAATTTTTCAATTTCTTCAAATTAAACCAAATTGGTTAAATCCAATACTTCAATCATGTTTCTTCCATTCAAATCAAGTCTCAACACAATGAAATAACTATAGATCAAATCTAGGTCATTTAAGAGTTGGTCAATAACTCTAGATTAGCAACAAATTTCTAAAACCATGAAAATAATACTTACTAGTCCATTAGTAACATTCTACCAACTTTATACATGCACAACCTTTTATCAAACTTTCATCCACCAAAAATACAAAGAATAAAGAATAGAAAAACACAAGAACATCACAAGGTGAAGCTCACACCAAGAGGAACATTTTTCTCTCTAATGGAAGGTTGGAAATACTTACTAAATTACAAGCTTTTCTTGGTTTTTGCCTTTCTTTCTCTCAAGCTTCTTTTTCTTTCTTCAATGGAGTTTTTGATAAAGTGTATTAGGTTAGCAATGTTGGGAAGTTATGACTGATGAGCGGAAAATATATTAATATTTACCGCCAATTTTACTTAATATTTTGTTTAGTTTCTCGGGTTTGATGAACGTTTTGATGTGTTTTAGTTTATTTTGCAGATAAAATAATATCGGGTCTCAATGAAATCATTTAGGATGAAATATGGGTCAAATAAGGGAAATTATTGGACTTGATATTTTAATTTTGGAGATTGGAAACTTGAAAGGGCGTTTTTGACAAAGTGCAGTTTTGGAAATTCCAATTTTGCACATCTGTCGTATTTTGGGCATAACCTGTTACTCCGATATCGGATTGAGCTGATTCAAGTTCCAGATTAAATAAGACTCAATATCTACAACTTTTAAAGACAAAATAATTTCGAATTCTGACGATTTCATGCCCGAAATTGATGAACCATCCTGAAGTGTGTTGTGTGTAATTATTAAAGTCACTTTCAATCATTTTCAAAGCAAAAAATAAATTAATAAATAAATAATAAAATTATCAAATCACCACCAAACATGATAAGTAATTAGTGGTGCAATTAATAATGGATTTGGTGGATGATTTGATTGAGGCAAAATTTTGCCTATAAATACCAAGCCATTTCATTTGTAAACTTCATACTTTCTTCTAAGGAATTCCTTAAGAATACTAAGAAAATTGTATCTTGTTTGTTTATTTATAGCTTTTAGTAATTAATTTCCGCTTTCGCACTTTCTTTTCTTTACTTTTCAGTTTTTACTTTCTGCAATTTACTTTTACGTACAGTACTTTTCTTTCTTTAATTATCATTTTTTTTACTTTTCAGTAATGAAGAGGTAACTCCCCTTTGCTGGGGTAAATGGTAAAACTTTTATTACTAATATTTAGATTAATCTCCCTTAATTATAATATATAAACTAGTTAAAACCTGACTTAACGAGGATACCGCCATATTGGTCGGTTGGTAATTATTTAAATTGCTTTTAACCTGACTAAACTGGATACCGTCTGATTGGTCGGTTGGTAATTAAATATTAATTTGACTTAATTTGGATACCACCTATATGGTCGGTTGGTAATTATCATGCAAAGTTAATATATTATAATTAGGGAGATATCTAAAATAGAAGTAATAAAAGTAGATCCTTTTACCTCATCATTTTGTTTTATTGTACTTTTACATTATTTACTTTTCAGTAATTTACTTTCAGCATTTACTTTTCAGCAATTTACTTTCAACATTTACTTTTCAGCAATTTACTTTCAGCATTACTTTTCAGCAATTTACTTTTCAGCAATTTACTTTTCAATAATTTACTTTCAGCATTTACTTTTCAGCATTTAATTTTCAATATTTAATTTTAGCATTTACTTTTCGTCATTTACTTTTCAGCATTTACTTTATATCATTTATTTTATTTAAGTTTTTACTACCCGTAAATATGTGTCGTAACTAAGCCAGTTATCTGGGGTTGTGATGAAATCCAATATCACCGGTTTATAAGGGGTTATTTTATAGTTTGGGTAATTTAAAGGTTTTCTTATTTATTCTTAAGCTTAATGCTTCTTGTTGTCTGATCACCAATAAGATTGAACTTGTAAATCTAAAATGAACTAGACATAGGGATTTTAGGTTTCAACCTTAAACTTAATAGCCCACGATCTTCCTTGAGGATAGATAACCCTTTAATAGATTTCCTTACAGGATAGACATATACCTGTCGGGCGGGGTGTAGCCATAATTGGAACTTAAACTTAATGAATCCAGATAATTTGGTTGACATAGACATATGGTTCAATTGGGTTAAACTGGATATTTGCGTCTGACCATCGACAGAGGCTTTCACATAATTTCGTGTTCCAGGTTAGTAAACCGATTTATTACACAAACATAAAATAATCACTTCATCTTTTAAAAGATATTAGAATGATTCATAACCCTAGATCTTTGTGTCTTTTGTTATTTTCCTTAGTATTTTCTTTTGAGTCTGTTTTTATTTTAATTAGCAAATCCACATTCAACCAACCAAAAGCAATCAATTCCCTTCTCCCTATAATTAGATACTTGTAATAAATTTATATCTAGATTGATTGATAACATGCTTGTGTGAATACATGGTTGCGATGCATGAATAATGTATATCGGATGGATATTATATGGGTGGGGCAATTTTGGAAATTATTGTAATAAATTTAGAATTTATTAATTGGACCTGCGTGTCTAGCCTATTACCTCCTTTCTCATTGTATTTCTCTTCTCACCTATTCCCCCCATGTAAATGAGGTTTCTTTAGAAGTGTAGTGTAACAGGTAGAAGTAATAATTGTGCTAGCGGGAGAGAGAGAAATGGAGAGAATTGATCTAGGATCAATGTGTTAAGTATCCATCCGTATATCATTATTATTTTATTTATATGCGCCTTATTATGTGTTTAGAATGCATGTTTAAGGGTGTATGATGATGAGACCTTAACAAAGATAATAAATTGGTTGCCAATTTGCACGCGAAAAACCCTCACAAAATATTAAGCGTTTTTCCTTCCATTGAGTGATTCTTACTCAATATCTAAGACTGGCATTGGTTTGTTGGCCAAAGTCAAGACATTTGTCCATCGAGGATGTGTTTGAATCACGAGAGCTTTGTTCCATATTGGTATCTTGTCCAAGTTGTGGTTTGTTGGCCAAAGTCAAGACCACTTCTTGTCCATCGACATTGATTACGAAGCTTTCCATGGTCAATGGGTTCCGCTTAAATGGGATCACTAAGTTTGTTGTGCCAAAGCCAAGGCTTAGTTGATTCAGAGGAAAAAGGTTAGGCAATATATTGGATATATTGACATATATAAGATATATGTTCGGACTTGGATGTCCCCCTACTGGATCTAGGAATTGGATGGGATCCAATTGATCTTAGAGATCTACCTAGTTAATTATCATACAATTTGTTGGCCAAAGTCAAGATTGTGTGTTATTAACGGGATCCTAGCCCACTAGGAAACACGGTTTCCCGAGTACTCGACAGAGGGTTAGAGGCTCGCCGAAAAATAGTGGGAGACAAGAATTAAATTTGCAATATTCGTTTAATTACTTGCCATACGCACTCAATCAAATATCATTCATCAAATAAATTAAATGTTAGTTGGACTAATATTTAAATCGTTGCTTTAATAAAACAGTTGGACTGTATTCAAAAAAATTTAATTATAGTTGATTTTATAATTGGATTACAGTAATCAACATAATTGAATTTAATCTATTAAATTATAGTTGATTATATAGTTGGACTATAATAATCATTATAATAAATAGTACCGAATATCATTGATTAAATAGTTAGACTATTAGAATCAAGATAAAATTAAAAGATTAGCATTTAAAACATAATCCTAGGGAAAATGTATTTAATGATTTAATTTTCAAAATTGGGAATATTTTCAGGATAGTCCTGAAAACTAATAAGTTACTTTATTTGATAAAATAACATATTATGCCTAAAGCCCGAAGTTAAGCAAATAGTAGAGCATGATCTTTGGAAGAATCATGTGATGATGACTTCAGTGCTTAATCCATTATACTTGTCAATTGGACTCCTTAATTTCTTTGTCAGAAATAAAGATTAGATCCTTATAGTATGATAAAGAAATTGAAGGATCTTCATAGATCTATTTTAGATCTTAGAAGTACTAAATTGCAATAAATAACTCTTGGAGAGTTAATGGCCATTCTCAACGAGACAAAGCCAAAATTTGCAATAAGGCAAGAAGCACAAGGCGCACCTTACTTCGACATTCTAAAAGGACAAGGCTTGGCCAAATGCTTCTGGAATGTGGGAAAGGGCAAAGGCAAAATCATTATAATCTTTTAGAAAGATAAATGACATATCCCAAAATGTCTGCCTAAATATGGCAAACTGGGACACGGAAGCATGACTGCCGTATGGACAAGGCAGACATGAAGGAATTGAAGACGGGCAAGGCTCTGACTTCAAATATGTTTTGTCATAAATATGTTCACAACTAGTATTAAAATTGGATTTTAAATACTTAGTATGATACATAAATATGCGTTGATGCTCAGAATCTGCTATGAGCAAGATACTGACTTCAATTGAGATTTAATATGCGAATAGGAAATGGGACGAAAGTCGCTATATTAATCGTAGACACCTAAGTTTAGGAACTACCCTCGGGTGTACTTAAATTAGGAAACTGTTATAATGTTACTAGTTTGACTAGATACATTATCTCTATATCAGTGTTTATCCGTTGCGGATATACCTTTATATTCTAGAACACTAAAGTGTTTTATTATATAAAGATGATATTGAGATAAACACATTAGAAGTGAATAACAGAATTTATATTTTGAATATAAAATAAATCTCAAACATATAACATGACAAACAAATAGCTCAAACTGATTTGATCAGAAGAAACATATTGTGGTATTGTTGTCTGGGACACAATTAAACAAGAATCGTATATCCACACTTTTGAAGAGTGGGTACTAGGACAAATTTGATTTTATTCAAATAAAGTCTACGAATCTAGTTTATTGGGCAAAGTGCCTAAAACACATTTACTTGGTAAAAGTGCAAGTTCCACCGATCTGTTAGCCCTAGTTCATAGTGAAGCAAGTGGGCCCATGTCTAGCTAGACTAGAGGTGGATATGAATATTTCGTGACCTTTACGGATGTGGCATCGCGTTATGGTTATGTGTTTATTTTGAAACACAAATCGAAAACTTTTATAGTTTCGACACGAAATAGACAAACAGATCGGCTAAAGTATTAAAACCATCATGGTAAGACCGTAATGGAAAATACTTAAGCAATAAGTTTCTAATATACTTGAAAGAGTATAGTATTCTTTCAATAAGGCTCCTCCCGGAACACGTCAATTTGACGGTGTGTCCGAACCTGATATACCGAATTTTGTTGGACATGATAAGGTTAATCATGAGTCGCTCTGAGCTACCATTTCCTTCAACGGATACGCATTAACAGTGCAGAACTTATTTTGAATAAGGTTCCATAAAAATCTGTTTGACAGACTTCATATTAGATATGAACAGGAAAGAAACCAGGTTTCTCATTCCTGAATATTTGGGTATGCTAGGCATATGTTTGGATGATACCAAACTAAAATCCAAATTGGATAAGTGCCAATTGTAGATTATCCTAGGGATACTGAAGTATAGTACTTATACAACTCACTAGAGAATAATTTAATTGTTGCTCACCATGCGGTTACCTAAGAAGAATACCTATATGCAGTGGTAAGTGGGAGGATAGTATAACTCGATGAAAATCGGAGTAATACTATTCCAGGCACCGAATCCTAATGGAACATAAATAGTTCATCAAGGATGAAACTATACCAGTAATCTTCGAATACACAAGAACCACATAGGTCGGAGAGAGTCATAAAACAACCTGGGGTATGGGTTTCTGATCTCACCTCGTTAAGATGTCAATCTTATTGAGGAATACGAACTGACTACGTATGAGGAAGTGATACAAGGTATCAACTCCCTATTATGGTAAAGTGCCATGACATCCGAAATGGATTCCATGTATACCAACTATATTTGGATACTAGTTGATGTACCGCAAGGCATTGTGCCTATTGGTACTATATAAGACTTCAATGAAGACATACATGGATGGCAACATACCAATGCATAAAGCTAGGCTTTTAGCGGAAATGTATCGTTATCAACATTGTGTCAATCACAACGAAACCTTTTACCTGTTGCCACGGTAAATCCATTTGGATAATGCTTGCTTATGCTGCATGTTTCATTTATGAAATATGTCAGCTGAACGGGAAAATCACTTTCCTGAAAAGGAAACCTTTTGGAGGATGTTTACAACATCCTGTCGGTTTTGTCGTACCAAAACTAGCAAACAAGGTTTGCAGGTTAATCGATCCATGTTTGGATTGAAGCAAGCATTAGGTTCTTGGAATTATCGTTTTGATGTAATCATAATGGTTTATGATTTAATTCAAAACGAAAATGATTCTTATGTATATAAGGAGGTTAGTGGGAGCGCACTGACAGTGGCTGTCCTATAAATAATGATAATATATGTCATTTCTTGGAAATGAAATTCCCATAATACAATCGGCGAAAGCTTGGCTTTCGATAAAACTCTCCGAGAAATCGTACATTAAATAAATGTACGCGACCTGGTGTCTCATACGCTTTGAGCACATGGATTCACAATCAGGCCAATCCAAGTGATAGTCACTGGATTGATGTTAAGAACATCCATTGGTATCTTAGAGATCTAAGAATGTTGTCTTAAACTATGGAGAATGAGAACTTGAAGTGACTGGGCATAACGGTACTATACAGTTTGAATAACGGAACAATGAGTTGAAAATCTTCCAAGCAAGATACTGTTACCGAATAAACAACACAAACAGATTATTGCTGCAGCTGAGGCAGCAATAGAAGCTATTTAGGTCGATAATAAATCTAATTAGATTAGATATAGTTCTGTTAGCAGCTGAGCTAGGCTTCAGCACAAGCTAAAGAATTAATGGTCTCATCAATGATCTAGATACATACTTAGATATTCATCTGATTCGTTCAGATCATACATCGTGGTGATGTAATAATCGTATAAATCGCATCAGACGATAATCATGCACATCAGCTGACGAAAATCTTTCCTCAGCAATTTAAGCCAACCGTACATAGTTCGGGTGGTAGACACTCGAGTGACTCGCTATAGGCCAAGTGGGAGATTGTTGGACAGTTATGACCTATAGCGTCACTATTTGTACAGATCATGGTGTTGTTGTATAAATTAACTATGTGACAAAGGAGATTGCTCTCTTATCATTTGTGATTAGATCACCAAGATGTATAAATGATAGGAGGTCCATATGATTTGTTCCTGGATTGAGATGATATGAGACAATATCAGTCCACGAAGGATAAATCATTAAATATCCCCAGTCAGAGTATTATCGAGATTGGACATCAATAATGCGTAAAACACTAATATTACACTTGTGCGCATTGTGAGGGCATAACATCATAGTTCTCATATATTTGGGTATAGGATACTCATGCAAGTGTGATAGGAGGTTGTGTTTACCGATGGTACAGGAAAACAACTTCGCTCTGGATAGACCCCATCGGAATTCCATTGGTAGTATGACTATGTGTCTATGGAAGTCGAAATCAGGGTAGGTGTATTTGGTCTTAACTTGAGACTTGCACCGCTAATACTTGCGACAATCAATGTGCTTTGGTTTTAGGTCGTCCAGGGCTTTAACAGGTTCTGTGTACTCCTCTGCTGGGTATATTGAGAATCGTAGTATGTTGGGTGTGATGTCAAGACGGAAGTATCACTCCAGTAATAATGGAGATGATGGTCACGTAGGATACGAAACTGGTTCTCTTATATGATGCAGCTATCGGGATATTATGACTAGGTCATGTATATCTAATTATAGAGACTAGTTACCAAAGATCCGATATGTGCTTCGTACGGGGCAGACACAATTCCATCCCCAGGCCTAGCACGTGACATCAGATACTGGATCGAGATACGCAATACTACATATACTACACTGATATAGATCGTTTATTCCTGTAAGCATGTTTATGGAGAATTCGGTAGGCATGGCGCTTTTCTAGAAGCCAACCTTGTCTTGTAAATCGGTACAAACGTAGTACTAGGTACTTACATGTTCGGATAGTCCGACGACCGGATTTACTGCCAACATATCCGGGGATCTCATGGGTCGCTTCCCGAAGATTCACCGATGACGTATGACTCGCACTTTATTAATTTGAGATTAATTAAATGAGAGGGAAAATTAATCTAGGATTAATTACGGAGATATTTTATCTGGGATAAAATATTAATAAAAGAGAGAAAACGATTAATTTGGAATTAATCGATAAAATAATATATTCGATATATTATACGAAATTGGATTTCGACGCGAAATTGAAATTAGATTTTAATTCGGGCGAACGCGTTAATTTAGAATTAATTCGTTAGCGATGTGAATAGGGATTTCGCTAGGCATAATCATTTAATTACGTCGCAACGGAAAATTCGTTAATTTGGAATTAGCGAACCCGAGACCGGGATTGTTTGCGAGCGCATTCGCATTTCGAATTCGAGTGCGGCACGCAAGTCAAATCAAGCGTCAAATCGCTAGTCACATCAAGCGTCAAATCATTAGTCACTTTGAGTGATGTGACAACTTGTCACTTGATTGATTGAATGATGTGAATAGTTGATGGGAGTTGTTGGAAGCAATTAATTGCCAAATTTTGGCTCCAAAACTTGTTGACTTTTTGAAAGGCTTATACAACTTTTGGTAAATGAATTTTAATTAATTCAATTATGTATTAGATACACAATCCATCAACTAACACAAATACTCTCTCTCTCTCTCCCATCTTCTCTCTTCCTCACGCCCAAAGTGAGCTGTTTTTTCTTCTGTTTTCTGGGCAAAAACCGTGAACAAGGAAGAAGAAATGTGATGATTTTTGTGGCAAAAATCAAGAGAGCTAGCACTCAAATGAGACATACGAAGGTGATAGGGAAACCACACACGTGAGCATGGAATCATCGACACAAAACTTAGAGCTTGATGGAGATCCATGGCCGAATTTGAGGACAACAAAAAGGGCCACTGCCGAGACCTTTGAGGAGCTTCAAAGGGCTTAAAAGGTTTTTGTTCTTCGATGCATCGTCTCAACCGATCACTGTGAGTATTCCGCGACTTCTTTGATGTATTCACTTTGTATTTTCATTGCTTGATATGATCTTGGGATGCTTAGAAAATTCTAACAAGCAAACCCTAATAAAACAAAACAATATATACTTGCACAAAAAATGGCTTGGCCGAATTTTACTAGTAATAATATCTAGATATTTTGATTTTTGTTT
>SKCR01000536.1:0-28770 GCA_019454045.1 Zanthoxylum bungeanum | reverse complement strand
CTACAAAGCTGGCAAACTCATGTTGCTGCTAGTGTATAAAGACACACCACATTTTTCTTTACTTACTAACACTAACAATTCACTTCATGTTTCTATTTCTTCCTTTTGCAGGAATTTGAAGACGTACTCACAGAGGACATTCCTAATGGGCTTCCACCCATTCGAGGGATAGAACATCAGATTGATTTCGTGCCTGGATCTGTCATTCCTAATAGACCCGCATATAGGAGTAATCCTGAGGACCAAGGAACTTCAAAGGCAAGTTGAGGAGCTGATGGAGAAGGGTTACGTACGAGAGAGTATGAGCCCGTGCGCAGTACCAGTGTTATTAGTGCCTAAGAAGGATGGGACGTGGCGTATGTGCGTGGATTGTCGTGCCATCAATAATATCACGGTAAAGTATCGACATCCCATTCCTAGGCTAGATGATATGTTAGATGAACTACATGGATCTAAGATTTTTAGTAAAATTGACCTTAAGAGTGGATATCACCAGATTCGTATGAGAGAAGGTGACGAGTGGAAGACCGCTTTTAAAACTAAGTATGGGTTATATGAGTGGTTAGTAATGCCTTTTGGTTTAAAAACGCCCCTAGTACTTTTATGAGACTTATGAACCATGTGTTGCGTGCATGTATAGGGAAGTTTGTAGTGGTCTATTTTGATGATATATTAGTATACAGTAAATCTTTAGATGAACATGTAGGTCATTTGAAATGTGTGCTTGATATTTTAAGAAAAGAAAAATTATTTGCTAATTATAAGAAATGCACATTTTGCATGGATAGAGTCGTTTTTCTTGGTTTTGTAGTGACTGCAGATGGCATAGAGATGGACGAAGAGAAAGTCAAAGCGATTAGGATTGGCCAACACCTACTACAGTGTCTGAGTTCGAAGCTTTCATGGATTGGCGAGTTTCTACAGGCGTTTTGTGAAGGACTTCAGTAGTATAGCCGCACCATTGACTGAGGTAGTCAAGAAGACTGTTGGATTTCAGTGGGGTGAAGCTCAAGAGAATGCTTTTCAGACTCTCAAGGAAAGGTTATGCAGTGCACCAGTCCTCGCACTACCTAATTTTGAGAGCACATTTGAGATAGAGTGTGACGCAAGCGGAATAGGTATTGGGGCAGTATTGATGCAAGAGAAAAGACCTATTGCGTACTTCAGTGAAAAGTTGAACGGGGCAGCGTTGAGGTATCCTACATACGATAAAGAGTTGTATGCACTTGTTCGAGCACTGAAGAATTGGCAGCATTACCTATGGCCTAAAGAGTTCGTGATACACACAGATCATGAGAGTTTGAAACACCTTAAAGGGCAAGGAAAACTGAACAAGAGGCATGCTAAATGGATGGAGTTTGTAGAGACATTCCCGTACGTCATTCGCTACAAACAAGGTAAGGAAAATGTAGTTGCAGATGCCTTGTCACGCAGGTATGTTTTACTTACTTCTTTAAGTGCTAAAATGTTAGGATTTGAATTTATTAAAGAGCTTTATGCATGTGATGTGGAGTTTTGTGATATATATGCTGCATGTATTAAATCTGCATTTAGTAAATTCTACCAGCATGAGGGATTTCTGTTTAGAGAAAATAAGTTGTGCATTCCTTCTTGTAGTATGCGTGAGCTATTAGTGAGAGAGGCTCATGGAGGGGGACTAATGGGACATTTTGGAATTAGTAAGACCCTAGAAACCTTAAGGAGCATTTTTACTGGCCTAAGATGAAAACGCGATGTAGAGCGAATTTGTGATCGTGTCTCACTTGTAGAAAGGCCAAATCTAGGGTGAAGCCTCATGGATTATATACTCCATTACCTGTACCTAGTGAACCATGAGTAGATATTTCGATGGATTTTGTGTTGGGTTTACCTAGGACTAAACGAGGTAAGGATTCCATTTTTGTAGTGGTTGATAGATTTAGCAAAATGGCACACTTTATTGCATGCCATAAAACTGATGATGCCACTAATATATCAGACTTATTCTTTAGGGAAGTAGTACGACTACATGGGATTCCTAGGAGTATAGTTTCTGATAGAGATGTTAAATTCTTGAGTCATTTCTGGAAGGTTTTGTGGGGTAAGCTAGGGACTAAATTACTTTATTCTACTACGTGTCACCCTCAAACAGATGGACAGACAGAGGTGGTCAATAGGACTTTGACTCAATTGCTTCGCACTATAGTCACTAAAAATCTAAAATCATGGGAAGAGTGTTTGCCATTTATAGAGTTTGCATACAATAGGTGCATTCATTCTTCTACTTCATATTCACCTTTTGAAATTGTATATGGCTTTAACCCACTAACACCATTGGATTTATTGCCTTTGCCTGTTGAGGAAAGAGTAGGTTTAGATGGGAAAAAGAAAGCAGAATTGGTGAAACAAATACATGAGAAAGCACGTGAACACATATTACGGAAAAATGAGCAGTACGCTTCTCATGCGAATAAAGGCCGTAAACGTGTGGTGTTTGAGCCTGGTGATTGGGTTTGGTTACACATGCGTAAGGAAAGGTTTCCGGCTCAACGAAGATCCAAGCTTCAACCCCGAGGAGATGGTCCTTTTCAAGTCATCGAAAGGATCAATGATAATGCATATAAGCTTGATCTGCCTGGTGAGTATAATGTTTCTGCTTCATTTAATGTTTCTGATTTGTCCCCTTTTGATGCAGGTGTCGATTCGAGGTCGAATCCTTTTCAAGAGGGAGGGGATGATGTGATCCTAGCTGCACCTGATTCGGTCCAGACCACAACCGATCCAATCCATGTACCGGTTGGACCAATTACAAGACACAGAGCTAGGAGGATCAAAGACGCTATGGCAGGCCTGGCCCAACATCATGTAGCTGACTTGAACAAGCAGGTTCGAGACCAATTGGACTTCAAGGAAGAGGGTTCAAGAGTTATACACTTGACCCAAGTCATCGATTCAGTTATTTAGGCATAGGCATATTATTATTTATTTGCATGTATGGAACCAACGGGGATTACCGTTTTTTATTTATTTTTGGGTTAGTTTATTTTAGTTATTTATGGGTTCAAAATGGGCTAGAAATTAGGATTTATGGGCTTTTAGTTGGTAATGGGTAGTTTAGGGCTATATTAGTCTTTGCTCTATTAGGGTTTGAGTATGTTGCTATTTAAACTCAAAAACACCTCTTAATGAATGACCCTAATTTTTGTGCGTGAATAGTATTTTATTTCTTGAGATTGAGAAATTTTTATCATCGTTCATTGATTGAACAAGACTTATCAAAGGGTTGGCATCCTTTGTGGCGTCCTATTTGCTGGCAAAATTCATCTGAGGCTATCTCCAAGGGTTTTCAAGGACAGGTTCTTTGGGGGTCTACGGATCTTGAATCGGGTTTCGTCTTTTTCGTATCATGTTTCGTATCACCTTTATATTACCAAACTGTTAATTTACCCCTTATAAACCGGTGATATTGGATTTCATCACAACCCCAGATAACTGGCTTAGTTACCACATTTTACGGGTAGTAAAAACTTAAATAAAAAAAAAGACATAAAGTAAATGCTGGAAATTAAATTACTGGAAAGTAAATGCTATGCTGAAAGTAAATAAAGTAAAAGTACAATAAAGAAAATGCTGAGGTAAAATGATCCACTTTTATTACTACTATTTTAGATATCTCCCTTAATATAATATATTAACTTTGCGTGATAATTACCAACCGTCATATAGGCGGTATCCTGATTAAGTCAAATTAATAATTAATTACCAACCGACCAACCAGGCGGTATCCATGCTTAGTCAGGTTAAAACCAATTTATAATTAATTACCAACTGACCAATATGACGGTATCCTCGTTAAGTCAGATTTTAAATAGTTATTATATTATAATTAAGGGAGATTAATCTAATAGCAATAATAAAAGCTTTACCTTTTACCCCATCAAGAGGGAGTTACCTCCTCATTGCTTGAAAAGTAGAAACTGAAAAAGTAAAGAAATGAAAGTACTGTGCATAAAAGTAAATTGCGGAAAGTAAAAACTGAAAAGTAATGAAAACAAAGTACGAAAGCGGAAATTAATTACTGAAAGCTGTAAATAAACAAACAAGATACAATCTTCTTAGTTATTCTTAAGGAATTTCAAAGAAAAAGTATGAATTTATAAATGAAATGGCTTGGTATTTATAGGTAAAATTTTGCCTCCACCAAATCCATTATTAATTGCTCCACCAAATCCATTATTAAATGCTATCATGTTTGGTGGGAGTTTGACTATTTTTATTAGTTATTTATTTATTTATTTATTTATTTATTTTTCTTTGAAAATGACTTTAATAATTACGCATAACACACTTATGGATGTTTCATCAATTTCGGTCATGAATATTCAGAATTAGAAATATTTTGTTCTTCAAAGTTGTAGATCTTTGAGTCTTATTTAATTTGGAACTTGAATCAGCTCAATCCGATATCGGAGTAAAACGTTATTTCCAAAATACGATAATTGCGTAAAATTGGATTTCCGAAACTGCACTTCGTTAGAACGCCCTTTCAAGTTTCCAATCACCAAAATAATATGTCAAGTCCAATTTTTTTCCCTTATTTGACCAACATTCGTCCTAAATGATTCCATTGAGTCCCAACATTATTTTATCTGTAAAATAAACTAAAAACAATCAAACGTTCATCAAACCCGAGAAACTAAACAAAATATTAAGTAAAATGGGCGGTAAATATTGATATATTTTCCGCTCATCACACCCCCAAACATAACATTTTTTTAGTCCTCGAGCAAAATAATAAGATACAAGAAACAATTAAAATTAAACTAAGCCACTTTCGTATGGATCACAGTTGCATTTAGCATATGCAACAAGTCTTTAAACCCATAGGTGTCCCCAGTGGACGAGTTGTAGTCTCGTGAGGGCTTACAACAACGATACCCACAAATATTCGATAAAAGTAAAAAGATAGTAAAACTAATACACATAAAAACAAAAGGACAAGAGAAAAGAGAATAAAGAAGTTAGTGACTAAACATGTGAACTTCTTATTCAAGTTAGTAGTTGTTTTCTTTCTTTCTAGATTACTGATAAACAGGTGAAACTTCTTATTCAAGTTAGTAGTTGTTTTCTTTCTTTCTAGATTACTGAATAAGTAAATTCTCCGATTGTTTTTTTACCATTCTTCATATACACAGCCAACAAATATTAATCAACTCATTATTGCCCACAATAGTCACAAGTGTAGTTGAGAAGAGAGTAATATTTTTGTCCTAAAGTTATATCAGAATTCACATATTTTTTAAAGCAATGAAATAACTTTTCTGATTTTCTTCTTGATTTTTGAAATTTTTTATTTATTTATGTACAATATCTTCCATCCATGTAACGAGCTTTGGGTCAGTGACTCACAAACCAGTTGGCTTTAGGGCACTAGATGTTAAGACACCCCTACAGACTTAATAACTCGGACTTCCTATATATATATTTTTGCAACATCTTCGATCCATGTAGCGAGCTTTGGGTCAGTGACTCCTAAACCAGTTGGTTTTAGGGCACTAGGTGTCAAAACACCCATACGGACTTAATAACTAAGATATCAGACATTGTTTTTTTTTTACTCCATCGCTTTTGAGATGCTTCCTCCAATTAAACTAGAGCACTGAATATTACAAACTTTTCAATTACATCTCATGTCTGTATGTTACCATGCATATTGATAATATCTGTCAATTGAGCATATGAAAATCCATTTTAGTTAGTTTTATGGAGAATTCACAAATTAAATAATTCAAAAGGAAATAAACAAAAATTAACTTGTTCTGAAATAGGTTAAGATACGTCTCAGGAGTAGAAACTCCTTACACAACTATCTCACACAAATTTCACCTGATTAATCAAATTAAAAACACAAAAATACAAAATATTTTTGTAATTTTTGTAAAATTTTTCAATTTTTTTTGAATGTTTCGAAAATTTTGGCTAAAACAAAACAAAACAAGATACAAATTAACTATTCACCTCCCTCAAACCTAAATGAGACATTGTCACCAATATCTTAAACAGTAGAAAAAGAGTTTAGAAAACCGTACCTGGTTAGCTGAAATTCTACATCTAAAAGGGAAAAATTAAAGGTTAAGATCCAGATTTATCTAACGCTTCTTACCACGATCATTATCGGACTAGATTATCTTGGAAATGATAGGGTCAATTTGTGGTTCAAATGCTAAGATTTGGTCAATTAAATCTGGGGCAGTTCTGGCAGTGAAGATGAGTTTTTTTTACAGGTTTTGACACGAACCCATTTCTCCGGGCATCATCAAGAAATACACAAAGAAAATCATAAAATCCATCAGCATTAAATAGTCCAAGCGATTTCTGGTGTATGTTCAAGTTCGCCCATGATAGTACTGTAAAAATTTTCTCCATCGTGCCCAAGCCACCTGGCAAAGCAATAAAAGCATCATCACGGTTAATCATTTCCACTAGTCGCTCGGACATACCTGACACAATTAGTTCCTCGCCGTTTGATGATCCAATAAGATTCGCCTCCGCCAAGGGTTTTGAGATGATTCCCAAGACTTGACTGCCTCCATCCTGTACAGTCTTTAAAACGATCCCCATTAGTCCAAGATTTTCACCGTCATATACTAAGTGCATATTCCTTGCAGTAATGACTCGACCCAATTCCTGTGTCGCTGTTACGTATTCTAGTTTAACACCAACACTGGTACCGCAAAACACACAGATGTTTTCAACCCGTCTTCTTGAAGTAGCTTCCATTTTTATCTGGATGCCTTCAAAGGTGCAATGATGAGTTGAATTTATAGAACCTGAAAAGGGTGAGTAATAATAGTACAAGTATTTTCCAAAGGACGATTATTAGCAAAATAGTAAATAGTGAAATGTCAAAAAGTCTGGATCCTGTCGGAGAAAATAAAAGAAAATAAGAAAACAAATCACAATTATTAGGAAAAGACAAAGATATATAATATTTACAATAATGTAACGGCTTGAATGACGTTTATGCATCAGAGACAAGCTTCCCATCCAATTTTCTTATAAATTGGCAAACATGGTCTTTTAGAGTCAGATTCCTTAGACTTAACTGTTGTCTTTCTTTACGAAATTGTGCATATAACATGCGAATTTCGTGATACACATATCTATTGGGATGCGTCTCAAGAGTCAATGATATGTCATCCAATGACTCCTTACTCAAGCCATCCCTAATAAATTTAATTTTATCTTCATGGTTATCAGACATTATTCCTAAACAACGACAATGAGTATTACATGTCATGTGTGCACATTTATAGCAAACACCCATTATTTTAGCTCTTCTCTTTTTAGCATATGTGCTTCTTCCTAAACCAGACAAATATGACACAAAAGAGTCATATGAGTCACCTGCCAATCAGACATGTGCTTCAATAATCCAACGAATGTCATTAGAAATACCTTTAATCATCAGAAGTCTCATTCGTTCCAAGCGAGCTTGTAGACTTTCAGCAGAATGTTTTAAGGGAGAGAAGGAAATCGCTTGTGAAGATTTGCGAGAACGTCTTCCATCTTGAAATGACTTACCTGTAAAAATTAAACACACAAAAATAAAACACACCAAATCACAATATATACAAAAATTGCATGGGTTGCCTCCATGCTAGTGCTAAGTTTAAAGTCGTCAGCTAGACATGACTGTCCGAATGTTAGGCTAGATCTGAAAGTGTGACACTTTCTTTTTGTCGCTCAAATGATTCTCCCCAATAGTGCTTGACACGCTTGTTTTTAACCTTGAATATTTTGTTGGAGTTGAGATCATGTAACTCAACGGCTTTATCTGGTAAAACTTTGATGATTAGGAATGGACCTGACCACCGTGATTTTGGCTTCCATGGGAAGAGTTTCATCCTTGATTTGTTTAACCGTACCTTCTACCCTGGTTCCAGTTATATGCGCACTAACTTCTCAACATGTTTCTTTCTGGCATTTTCTTTGTATAATTTGGCAATCTCAACAGGCTGAATGTGAAATTCCTCCAATTCGTTGAGCTGGTGGAACTGTTTCTCTTATGTTGCTTGTAGTGCAAGAATCGACTCTTCAGTGCGCAGTACGTTTTATCTTCAGGATCCACATGCAATTGACATGCTTTAAGTTTGTCAGCAAAACTTTGCATTGCATTGGAGGTCTGGATGATACTATTTATCACATCAAGTCTGAAACATTCCTCATTCTCGTTATTCGGGAAATTCATGGCTTTAAAAACATTGAATGTTACTTCTTGGTCATGTACCCTCATGGTTAGTTCTCATTTTTGTACATCAATAATGGTTCGGCCTGTAGCCAATAATAGTCTCCTGAGGATGATCGGCACGTCTTTGTCTTCCTCCATATCAAGGGCAATAAAATCTGCTGGGAAAGAATTTGTCAACTTTAACCAGCACATCTTCAACTACACATCTCGGAAATACGAGTGTTCTATCAGCAAGTTGTAGAGAGACTGAGGTTGGCATTGTTTCTCCAATCTGCAGTTTCCTGTAGATAGAAAAAGGCATCAAGTTAACACTTGCACCTAAATTACACAAAGCCTTACCGAAGTCATGTTCTCCTATGGTGCAAAGAACGATGAAACTGCCAGGATCTTTCAACTTCGGGGGAAGCTTCCTCTGAATGATGACGATGTATTCTTCTGATAATGCTACTGTCTCGTAATCTGCCAATCTTCGCTTTCGTGAAAGAATGTCAATAATGAATTTGACATAGCTGGGCATTTGTTCCAAAGCTTCTGCAAATAGAATGTTGATATGCAACTTTTTGAAGATCTCCAGGAATCGATAAAACTCTGCTTGTCTAGTTTATTCTTCTGGAGACACTGTGGAAAAGGTGGAGGTAGAGTGATTCTTTCTTGATCTTTTTCATTTGCTTCTTTTTCCTCCATATGTGGAACTGCTTTGCAACTTTCTTTTGGAACTTCCTTAACAGTTTCCTTGACTCAAATATTTTTATTGATTTCAATACCGCTTTTTAAAATGATGGCATGACATTGCTCATTCCCCATGTTCCTTGGATTTGGTTTTGTGTTGCTAGGAATGTTACCTGGCGGTCTGTAACTCTGAGCATTTGCCAGTTGTCCAATTTGATTCTCCAGTGCTTTTAGAGGAGAAGCAGATTGACTTTGAATTAATGCTGCATGAGATTGAAACAAAGCATCATACATAGCTGCTTGGAGAGTCATGTTTTGCTTATATCTTTTTCAAATGGGTCAATACTTTTGCTATTCCTGTTTCATTTTCCTGCTCCTGGCCTTTGTTTTGTTGTTGGAATCCGGGTGGTGGGTTGTTCATTTGCCCTGAATTGTTGCTCCATGTGAAATTGAGATGATCCCTCCACCCTGGGTTATAGGTGTTGGAATATGGATTGTTCCCCTATCTGTTGAAATTATTGACGTAATTCACCGTTTCTTTATGTTGGTTTGGTTTTGGTGCTCATCCATATGGTGAACTTGTGGATCCAATATTGCTTTGCATGCTAAGAGTTTCCAAGAATTTACATATCTGATCCAGCTTGGCATTTATTGTAGTGTTGGCTCCAACTTCATAAATTCCAGAAATTCGTTGGATCAAGCTCATTTCTGTTGGACACAATGAATTATTGTTAGCCATTTCTTCAATTAGGTCACAGGCTTGATCTTCTCATTTTTCCATTAGCGCTCCTCCAGCAGCAGCATCAATTGTGGTTCTCATTATTCCAGAAAGTCCATTGTAAAAGGTTTGAACTTGTAGCCATTTTGCAATCTCATTGTGAGGATATTCCCGGAGTAATCTTTGAATCTTTCCCAAGCTTCGCAAAGGGATTCTGAATCTTGTTGCACAAAGGATGTGATATCATTCCTCAACTTTGCAGTTCTGGCTGGTGGAAAGTACTTTGCAAGGAATTTGGTGGCTAGAGTGTTCCAAGTTGTGATGGAACCTGCTGGTAATGAATGTAGCCAAGCCTTAGCTCTGTCTTTCAAATGATATGGAAAAACACGCAATCTCATTACTTCTTTAGCTGCTCGGTTGTAATTGAAAGTGCCGCAAACTTCCAGGAAGTTGCTTATGTGGGCATTAGGATCTTCAGTTGCATTCCCCTCAAACTGAACTGACTGTTGAATCATCTGAATGCATGTTTTGATGTCACAAGCATTTGCTGGTAAGAGATGAAGTACAATACAGGAAATGAAGCCGTCAACCACCGGAATGGTTCTGTCTCGAATGGGAATCGGTGGTGCAACTTCCAACGGTTCAGGTTCCATATTAACGATTGCTTCTTGGCCTTCTCGCATTTCCCTTCTTAATTGTCTGATGGTTATTACAATTTCTGGGACAAGCGGTCGGATTTCAAAGCTTCTGGTTCGTCTCATGTAGTGTCTGAGAACCTGAAACACAAGAAAAAATAAATAAAAAGTAAAAATACAATTAGATAAAAGTAAAGGTATCTAACCCCAAAATTAATAGGGAAAGATAAATAAGTCCCCGGCAACGGCGCCAAAAACTTGATCGGCGTAATTACACGCGTATAACGCAAGCGCACGTATCGTTCAAGTAGTATAAAAAGTATCGATCCCACGAGGACTTAATACCTAAGCTATTAATTAATGAAGCCAAATTTTTACAAGTATATAATGGATTGATTGTTTGATTAGGTAATGAATTTAAACTTAAAACATAAAATAAAATTGTGCAAAAGGAAATTGAGGAAAATTCAATATTATTAAACTATCCAGGGTTGTAAATCTTTCCAATATATTTTTAAAAGATGAAGTGGTTATTTTATGTTTGTGTAATATATCAGTTTATTAACCTGGAACACGAAATTATGCAAAAGCCTCTTCCGATGGTCAAATACAAATATCCCGTATAACCCAATTAATCATATTCATATGTTAACCAAGTTATATGAATTCACTAAGATTAAGTTCTAATTATGGCTACCCCCGCCCGACATGTATATTCTTATCATGTAAGGAAATCTATTAAATGATTATCTATCCTCAAGGAAGATCGTGGGCTATTGAGTCTAAGGTCTTTAACCTAAATTTTTTTTTCCAAGTTCATTTTAAGTTTACCAGTTCAATTTTATTAATGGCCAATTAATAAAAAGCATTAGGATTAAGGCTCAATAAATAAACCTTTATATTACACAAACTGTAATTTAACCCCTTATAAACCAGTGATATTGGATTTCATCACAACCCCAGATAACTGGCTTAGTTACGACACATATTTACGGGTAGTAAAAACTTAAATAAAAGAAAAGACATAAAGTAAATGCTGGAAATTAAATTACTGGAAAGTAAATGCTGAAAGTAAATAAAGTAAAAGTACAATAAAGAAAATACTGAGGTAAAAGGATCCACTTTTATTACTAATATTTTAGATATCTCCCTTAATATAATATATTAACTTTGCGTGATAATTACCAACCAGCCATATAGGTGGTATCCTGATTAAGTCAAATTAATAATTAATTACCAACCGACCAACCAGGCGGTATCCATGCTTAGTTAGGTTAAAACCAATTTATAATTAATTACCAACCGACCAATATGACGGTATCCTCGTTAAGTCGGATTTTAAATAGTTATTATATTATAATTAGGGGAGATTAATTTAAATAGCAATAATAAAAGCTTTACCTTTTTACCACAACAAGGGGGAGTTACCTCCTCATTGTTTGAAAAGTAAAAACTGAAAAAGTAAAGAAAGGAAAATACTGTGTATAAAAGTAAATTGCGGAAAGTAAAAACTGAAAAAGTAAAGAAAACAAAGTGCGAAAGCGGAAATTAATTACTGAAAGCTGTAAATAAACAAATAAGATACAATCTTCTTAGTTATTCTTAAGGAATTTCAAAGAAGAAAGTATGAATTATAAATGAAATGGCTTGGTATTTATAGGCAAAATTTTGCCTCCACCAAATCCATTTTTAAATGCTCCACTAAATCCATTATTAATTGCTCCACTAATTGCTTCACCAAATCCATTATTAATTGCTATCATGTTTGGTAGGAGTTTGACTATTTTTATTATTATTATTATTATTATTTTTTGCTTTGAAAATGACTTTAATAATTACGTATAACACACTTCTGAATGTTTCATCAATTTCGGTCATGAAATCTTCAGAATTCGAAATTATTTTGTTCTTAAAAATTGTAGATCTTTGAGTCTTCTTTAATTTGGAACTTGAATCAGCTCAATCCGATATCGGGGTAAAATGTTATGCCCAAAATATGATAATTGCGTAAAATTGGAATTTCCGAAACTGCACTTCGTTAGAACGCCCTTTCAAGTTTCCAATCTCCAAAATTAATATGTCAAGTCCAAATTTTTGCCCTTATTTGTCCCACATTTCTTCCTAAATGATTCCATTGAGTCCCAACATTATTTTATCTGCAAAATAAACTAAAACACATAAAAACGTTCATCAAACCTGAGAAACTAAACAAAATATTAAGTAAAATGGGCGGTAAATATTGATATATTTTCCGCTCATCAATACCTCAGATCTAAGAAAAATAAATAGTTATTGTAACAAATAAGTCAAAAAAATCTTTATTTGCTAGCCCCCAAAACTCAGGGCTGCCTTTGGCTAGAAGCAAAAGAAGACAGAAGTGAATGGAGGTATTTTCAAGTTCACAAATTTGGAATGTGATTGTGGAGATCGAGCTGCCATTAAAGTTTTAGAATCAAAGAAAAATCCAAACAAAGTTTATTGTGTTTGTGAGCTTAACCACAGCGATGGTTTTTTTTTATCAAGTTTATGGGAACCATCACGCGAAGAATGCAAGACCATTACTTTGGATCTGAAATAATTAAATGAACCAAATCATGTTAACTTTGTTAATGAAGCAAATGAAGCTGTTTCCCTGGTTTATGAGGTATACGGCAACACTTCTCAGGTTGTTATGAGAATTAAAGGCACATTGCAGGCAATGAAGAAACTTGTTTTTACTATATCCTCATTATGCTTATTTTTTTTCTTTCTATCAAATTTTTTTGTAAGTTTAAGGCAGGTAAAATGTCTTCCACATATTATATTATATTATTTCGCTCCTATTGTACTAAAAATACCTCACCAAATATCGATAATATTCTTTTTTTCTATGGTAATCAACCATAATTTCTCGAATCTTAATTGAAAAATAACAATAAATAGTAAAAGAAAATAATAAAATGAATTCTAAACGAATAAACGAATTAATAAGCTTTAATTCGTATTTGATTCGTTTGATAAACGAATCGAATCGAATTGACCCATTTATTAAACGAATCCATTTTTTCAAACTCGTATTCGTTTTAAAGCGAATCGAATCGAACCGAACGAATAAACGAATTCTAACCGAAATTGTCACCCGGATTATTTATTCATTCACTTTACCATGAAGAATCGAATCCAATACCTATTATATGGAGTATGGATGTATTGACCAAGTTAACTAACACTTATTGATTCCTCATTATGCTTATAATATCCATATATATATCCAACAAGATCAAGCAGGGAAGACATATTTTAAACAACCGGCCTGTCCGAATTTCTGCGCATGTTCCAACCATTGGAGCCATCGTTTCCAGCACAACAAGGAAAAAAAAGGTCAAATTTGCACCTCAATTGTACCGTCCTTAAGCTATTTATAGATTGTTGACACTCCTCTCCATTCATGAATTTGTAAAGCAGAAAAAAAAAAAAAGCAATGAAGCTTGCAGTGGTTACAAGGCTGGTCTTCTGTTTAACCCTTTTGACATCACTGATCTTTAGTGAAGCCAGTGATCATCAGGTGGCTGATAATGCAATTCTAAGGCTGATCAAATCAAGGAGCAAGTCAAAGAGTAATCCTGCAGCAGCATCATTGACACATTCTTTCAATTTTAATTTTAATGCCAGGAAACAGTATTCTTCTCCAGTGTATAACAACATTCAGCCTCAGGATGTTGGTTCCATGGAGCTTGACAAGATCAATGCATTGCCTGGCCAACCAAATGGCATCGGTTTCAATCAGTATGCAGGATATGTGACAGTTGATGAACAAGCCGGAAGAGCCTTGTTTTATTACTTTGTCGAGTCTCCTGAAAACTCTTCCACAAATCCTCTCGTTTTGTGGCTAAATGGAGGTACATATAATTATGATATATATATATATATAAACAGCAGGGTCAGCCAATGATTGTTTTTTTAAAAAATTACTTAAAGCAACTAATTATTTTATGAAATTTGCAGGACCAGGATGTTCCTCATTTGGCAACGGAGCCATGACTGAATTGGGACCTTTCAGAGTAAACAGTGATGGGAAGACACTATTCCAAAACAAATATGCATGGAACAATGGTAAGCAAATGATGACAATTGATTTATTTAACCTAGATCCCCTGTGAATCTTATTTATCTCTACATAACAGTCGATTCATTGGTCAACACAAACTCATTCAGTTATAATGAAATCAATTTTAATTTTCCTGCATGTAACATTCTAATCACAAACTTACAATTAAATATACTGGCAGTGGCAAATGTAATATTTCTGGAATCACCAGCTGGGGTAGGGTTTTCATATTCAAACACATCTTCGGATTATGAGCATCCAGGTGACAACAGCACCGCTGCTGATTCATACACCTTCCTTGTTAATTGGCTTGAGAAGTTCCCCCAATATAAAAACAGAGATTTTTACATCACTGGCGAGAGCTATGCCGGTCACTACGTTCCTCAGCTTGCAGACACCATTCTCTCTCACAACAAAAACGCAAATCAATCTGTTATCAACCTCAAAGGCGTTGCTGTATGTATATATGCATGTTTAAATTAGTAAGAATGTGTTTGTTTCGCCATAAAATGATTTCAGTAAATAAAATATTTTTCATAAAAATCATTTTTAAAAAGAAAGTGCTTTTACGGCGAAACAAATAGACCATGAATATAATAGTGATTACCAATGTATTTTTCTGGTCGATTAATCTATAAATTGCATTATTGATCATTTCAGATAGGTAATGGAGTGCTAAACGATCCTACTGATACATGGGGATCAATTGATTTTTATTGGAGTCATGCTTTAATCTCTGATGAAAGCTACAACGGAATCCACACGTACTGTGACTTTACAAATGATAATAGTACGGAACAATGTTATAAGTTTCTATCTCAGGCCGGGGAAGAGATAGGAGATATATATGGCTACAATATTTATGCTCCTCTCTGTCAAAAAAGTGAGATCCAAGAAAATAATATATCCGCTTCAGTAAGTCGTTTTAATTTAAATGAAACTTAATTAGTTTTATGAATTGCAAGGAATTAAGCCCCTTGTAATCTTTGATTTTGAAAAGCAGGTGAATGAGTTTGATCCCTGCTCAAGCTTATATGTGGACTCTTATCTGAATACTCAAATGGTTCAAACTGCTCTCCATGCAAACCCTACAAAATGGTCTAGTTGCAGGTATATATATAATTCATGCATTTATAATTAATATAATTAATAAAATTAAAGCTGTAATTAATCTTTTACTAGCTAGATTATTTATATAAGATTCAGATTCAGTAAATTAACAAATGTTTCTTCTTTCTTGCTGTAACATTCGTAGGGGTTTTAACTGGAATGATAGTCCCACAACTGTCCTACCAATTATCAAGAATCTCATGGCTAGCGGCATAAGAGTGTGGATTTACAGGCAAGCCTATTATATATTAATTTCATCATATTCAAATAAAAATACACCTATTTATATATTTATAAGATGGGCTTAAATTAAAATGCAGTGGGGACGTAGATGGAGTTGTGCCAGTTACATCCACCAGGTACTCAATATCAAGCCTCAATCTTCCAGTCAAGACTCCTTGGTATCCATGGTACATCAGTGATGAGGTAACATGCAGAGTCAACAAATATGGACCACAGTCCCTTGATTTTTGTGTGTGATGGATATATTAGAAAAATGTTACTTTTTTCGACGGACATGTCCTAGTCCGAACAATAATATTTTTCTTATGTTTGTGTTCGGATATGTCCATCGGATAAAGTAGCGGTGCTCGGATATATTGATAGTTAATGAATGTAATAACAGGTGGGAGGTTATGTGGAGGCATATGAAGGATTGACATTTGTGACAGTGAGAGGAGCAGGACATTTTGTTCCAAGCTACCAGCCAAAGCGGGCACTCACCATGATCTCTTCATTTCTTCAAGGGATGCTCCCTCCTCCTCAACAATGAATGAACCCACAAAGAGAGGAGGATGCTTTGATATATGCTATGCATATTGCTAATAAAATTTTCAATAATTTAAATTGAGCCAAGTCATTGAGGGAGATCTTTCACTCAATGTGAGTGTCTTTTTAAAAGAGAATAATAAATGTTTGACTAGCTAGTTGAACTTCTAATACTAAGAATTTTGCTTGATATTATTATTATAATTTATTGTTGTTGTTGTTATTGTTGTATTTTAAAGATGAAGACATCTAATGTCATTACTATTTTTAAAAGAATGATTAATTAAGGATTAAATTGAAATTTTACTCATTTTGTGAATTTTAAATTTAACCCCCTCATGTTTTACATATCTTGTTATAACCTACAAAATTTTATTGTTCTATAATATGGCCTCGATCACTACAAAAAAAAATTTGTGGAATTATCATTCGATCTGTAATTTTTGATATTTATCGACCAAATATGTACTGAAAATGATAAAAATAATTTATGAATAATTACCGAATTTGGATTGGATTGGATATAAGTAGACTAGAAAAAAGTAAGAAACACCAACACCTAAAAAAACTATTCATTTGAATTGGATACATGGCTGAGTTGAATGAATTAGAAGTGCTATACATACATAAGATAAGTTAGTATCCAACGTCGTCAGTTATCTTAAATTTTATGGGGTCCTAGACAAGTTCTTAAAATGGGATTCCTACGATACATGATAAAAAAAAATTTATATTATATATTAAAAATTAAAATTTTTCTGAATTTGGAATTCCTAATGTTAAGTTAAATTTAGGGATCTAACCGATTGTCTGAGTCGGCTCTTCCCAAAGTCACCCCTACTTGTGGGGAAAAATTAAAAAAAAAAAAAACTATTCGTGTGCTGACAGACTAGAGGCTGAATTTGCTCATATATTATTTCAAAAAAAAAAAAAATTGGACGTTGAAAGAATCTCATCTCTGGCCAAGACAAGTACTATGTGAACTATAAAGTAACGACATATTGTTGAAAATTTAGAAATTATATGTGAATTGAAACAAGTAGAAAAAAGAAAGAGAGAAGACAAAACATTCCTAATCCAAGTATTTCAAAAACATTAAAAAACAAAAAAAGCCGACCAATTTTGTATTATTAGTATTACTCACATACCATGATCTCCCAAAGCACAAAAATCCAATCATAGTATTTTCGCCGTTCATTCTAATCAATTATTTATACACTGATTCTGCATGCCCAGTTCAGCAGCTGGGCAAAAGATGAAGATAGTTATAGCATTCCTTTCATGGCTACTTATCTCTACTTGCCTTCTGACATTTTTACTTTCAGAATTTGCTGAAGCCAGTAACCTTCAGGCTGATAATCTTTACAGATTGATCAAGTCCAAGAGGTCGAAAAACAATCCACTGGCTGAATTACAAGCTGATCTTGAAGAGCACTATGATTTAGCTTCAACTCCTACTTACATTGAGCCTCAGGATGGTTTGATGCAAGCTGATAAGATTAAATGGTTGCCTGGCCAGCCCTATAATGGTGATGATTTCGACCAATACTCTGGCTATGTCACTGTTGATCCCAAGACCGGACGTTCACTCTTCTACTATTTTGCTGAATCCCCACAGAATTCTTCTACCAATCCTTTGTTGCTGTGGCTCAATGGAGGTAGGTTTATACATATATATCATCAGAATTTGAGTTTGCGATCATCAATCAATCAACTGTCATGATTTATTTAATATTAGGTGAGTCCAACTTATCTCATATTAATTATAATCCGAGTTTTTACATTCATTTTTACTCTCTCCTTTCAGGACCTGGATGTTCCTCACTGGGATATGGAGCCATGAGTGAACTAGGACCCTTCAGAGTGAATAAAGATGGCAAAACACTCTTCAGAAACACTTATTCATGGAACAATGGTGACAGAAACTTTATATAAATAATCTCCATAGGCATTCATATATAGATGATTAATTTTCAATATTATTTATGCATGCATGCAGTGGCAAATGTGATATTCCTGGAATCTCCAGCGGGGGTGGGATTTTCCTACTCCAATACAACTTCAGATTACAAGCTTAACGGTGATAAATTGACTGCGCAAGATTCGTATACTTTTCTTGTCAACTGGCTTGAAAGGTTCCCGGAATATAAAACCAGGGACTTTTATATTGCCGGAGAGAGCTACGCCGGCCACTATGTGCCGCAGCTCGCATACACCATTCTTCTCAACAACAAAAACGCAAATCATCATACCATTATCAACCTCAAAGGAATTGCCGTGAGTTTCAGTTGATGAAATTGTTATTATGTATTCATTTTAACAGATTGGTTTTTTGATCTGATGCATGCATGGGAGACATATTTTATATTTCAGATGGGGAATGCATGGATTGATGATGCTACAAGTTTGATGGGTCTATATGAATACTTGTGGACTCATGCATTGAACTCGGATCAAACCCACAAAGGAATTTTCACACACTGTGACTTTGTGAATGACGATAATAGTACCAAAGAATGTGACAGCTTCCTTGACAAAGCCTCAGATGAGATAGGCGATATTGATATTTACAACATTTATGCTCCAATCTGCATTAACCCAACTTTCATAAATGGCTCCATTGGTTCTGTAAGTCTCTTTCTTATCAAATGAATTGCAAAATCACAAGTAATCATATAACACAAGTAGGGATAGTAAAAATCTCCGCGATGACGCTCGGGACTGTATGGACCCGATACATTAAGCGTGGTACACAAGTAACTAATAATAAAATTTCTAATCAGGTCCATAACTTCGACCCCTGCACCGATTACTACGTGGAGGCTTACCTAAATACTCGAGAGGTGCAAACAGCCCTGCATGCAAAACCCACTAATTGGACTGCTTGCGCGTTAAGTATTATGAATTTTCACTTCATATATATAGCTTGGAATTTCATCTTAATTAATATAAATCTTTCCTAAAGATCTTATAATTATATTTTATATGATAAGAGTAAGACTAAACATTAATCTCTGTCATTGAAATTTCCTACTGCAGTGGTTTTAATTCCTGGGCAGACAGATCCACTACTGTCCTACCGATCATCAAGAATCTCATGGCAAGTGGCATCAGGGTTTGGATTTACAGGTATATTATCTTTTAAGAGAGATTCACCATAGAATCATATATTAAGCGGTTGTGTTGATGCAGATATTGAGCCTCATTAATCAAAAACGTTGGAAACCCCGCCGTCAAACCATCTGATCCGGATGCGGAATAGATAAAACCCCTCGCTGTCTCAGTTTCTTACAAGAAACGTATCCACAAAATTTGAACTCAGAACCTGAAAGTCAGATCCTAAACTCTATACTACCAAACCACGTTCCTTGGGGACAACTTATATATCAACACTTGCCCATAATTACACATATCATATAGGATGATCGTGATCATCTGCATTATTCTCGCATTTTACAAAGAACATGTGTCCCACGTTTGTCATCCATGCACCCACACAGAGCAGATTAAGCTAATTAACCAAAAGACCAATCCAATGGATATAGTTTCCCAACTCATATTATAAACATTTTTTCATAATTACACATACCCGATGTGAGATATGAATGACCGTAATGATCTGCATCGCCTATTCAAAAAAAATTATGACATATTGTTCCTTGTTTTACAATTTAGTGGTGACGTAGATGGACGTGTACCAATTACATCAACAAGATACTCAATTAACAGCCTGAATCTACCAATCAAGATTGCTTGGCATCCGTGGTACATCAATGATGAGGTACTAATAGTAATAATATCAATTAATCCCACTAAAACAAACTTGTCTTAAAGATTCAGTTGATGAAATTTTAATTTGATGGCGACAGGTTGGAGGATACGTGGAGGCATACCAAGGACTGACATTAGTTACAGTGAGAGGAGCAGGACATGTTGTTCCAAGCTACCAACCAGAACGTGCCCTCACTTTGGTCTCTTCATTCCTTCTTGGAGTTCTCCCTCCCTCTAAACCTTGAGATTGAGGAAGATTAATGTAACAATTTCTCTTCAATTTGCTACCATTTTCAATAATAAACTTGCTCCTGTGTATCTCGAACCTCTTGTACTGTGAACTCATTTCAGTTTAGTTATGCAATTTGATTTTGTTGTTCTATCGGTGATTATCATTTTCCCATCCGAAAATTGATTTATGTATGAAAAAAAAACTTTAAATAAATTTAAATTTATATCCAAAATTTCATCCGTGTATTAATTTACACATTTTAAATTCAATTTTACTTGCACCTAAAAAGATTCAATCATTTGACAAAGTTACACTTAAAAATGATAATTTCCCTTTAATTTACTTTTATAGCAACCTTTTATTAGGTCCAATTAATCAATTTTGTTTAAATTATATAAATTAAGAAAATAAGTGAATTTAAAAATGACTATCGGCATTTTTGGTTCCGACGCTCTGGCAGTGTTGCCGTTGCTGGCAACGGCGTTACTGTTCCCAATACTCCGCAATGGTTGGTACTATCGTCTATGGTAAAAACAATCTAGTAGCGATGCAAATCAAGGCAGAGCTATAGATAAAAGTTTAGAAAGCCAAATAATAATAAATAATAAATTTATGACCACTAAATCGTAAAAAAAATATATATATATATTTTAAAAGCTAAAATTGAAAAATATATAAGAATCAGGACATTCTTTGGTCTTAGAGAACCTCCGCCTCTGGCAAACGGCCAGCCCCAAGCCCCCAACTCACTGCCATCCCAAGATTGATAGAACCATATAATCCAGGTATCACTAATACTTGCACAAATATCATCTACACAGAAAGCCTATAGATTTAATTATTGCTTTAAATTTAATGACACAATTTCTTTGCCGTACATGCTGCTACTTTGCACAATTTCTAAGTACCGGCCATTATTAATTGAGAAAAATGTCTGTCCGAACGTTAGGTTACTCTCCGGCATTATACATAAATTACAAAATTCCTCCTGCCTACCCAAGAAATTTTAGTGGGAACAAGAACAGCTGGGTTCTGGGGTGCCGCCGGAGGCCATCTTGTAACTGTGCTCCCATGTATCCAGAGGCGTCGCTTGGGAATGAGGGACATGTCGAGGATTTTTTTCTCTCTTGTCTCCCTTTATCTGCTTCAATGCATGCTTAAGGGCAGGCAGCAAAGCCTCCATGCATTCAGCGACCGCATTTGGATTCCCAGGCATGTTGATGATCTATGCACATAACAATAAATTAAGAAACTCAGATTAAGAGGATGTCACTGCAGAATGCTCACTTTTAGCTACCATTTTATAAAGCTGGTATGGTCTGAATATATAGTAGTACCAGAAACACGTCAGCCGAAATACATAAATCATAATTGGATTTTAGCTTCCATGATATGATGAAGCACCATTTCATGCCATCCTCTGACACAACATTAGACACAACTGAGCAATATATATCAGGTTACAAAATATGTTCAAAATACCCAAAGGTCAACAAGTATTATCAACAGCAAAATGACACTGAAAATAAGGGGCCCTTTCTACTAATTAGGTATTGAGTCTAGATGCTGTTTATCATACCACTTGAATCGTCAAGTAAAACAATTCTCAACCCCATAAATACAAAATAAATGTCAAATCAACAAGATATTGGATCCAATTCTTCTAGTTCTAGTCATTCCTCTCCTTACAACGTGCCGAGTCAATTGGTATTTATGATCTATGGAAAGAAACTGGAAATTTCCATGTGTATCCAAATGTTAGCAGATGCTTTAGTGTTTTAAAACGCGCTAGGCGCTAGTCGGGCGGCGGCCCTAGGAAATTAATCGGAAATAGAGAATTTCATAATTAGGTTTAAGATTTGGTGTGATTTTGATAAATTAATCAGAGGGAAATGTTGTTAGAGCAATGGGTAAGATTTATAGAAGGTCAATTTGATGAAAAACTAACAAAATTTGAAGAAATTAGAGTTTTTTTAAAAAAATTAGGGTTTATGCATCAAATTGAGGATTTTTAAAATTGATGAGTTAGAGAGTTAGTTTTGTAAAATTAAGGTTATTGTTAGGATTAAGGTGTAAAATTCGTCCGGAAAACAACTTCAATTTCGAGTTCTGAGTCGGTCAACGGCCGTTGACTGACGATTTTTGCGATCAAAATTTGCCGGAATTGGCAGAAAATACCGCCCACTCCGGCGGCCATAGGCTGCCGAGCCTAAACACGCCGCCTAGGCGGCACGTTTTAGAACAGTGGCTTTATATAGCTATTTCGGGGAAAAAAAATTCATTGTTATCAAGGCAAGCTGGAAACCTTCAAGGCATAAATTATGCTATAGAGAAGTTAAATTTCCATCTAATTGCCAGACTCAGTTCACCAATAAATGTTCTTTTAATAATTCAGCAACAATTTTAACTTCAGAATCCTTTCCTTTATTTTATGAAATTTATCCAAAATTATTCCTAAACCTAAAGAGTAACCGATAATTATTGTAATGATGAGATATCTCTGAGGAAAATGCAAAGTTATCGCCTCCCAAGAGATAGTGCGAGTCTCCTTCACAGTGCAATCAAGAAGGAAAACATAAGCAAAATAATTGTAGCTTACCAGCGTTGACCCTCTGATCCCAGCCGCAGAGCGTGAGAGCATAGCAAATGGTGTCACCTGTTTTGGAGGAAAAAAAGGGAGAGAATTTTCAACAAGATTCCTAGCAGAATTATAGTTGACAGAGACAAATGGTACATAAAAGAGAGTCAAACAATATTCATAGACAAAGATAGGCCGAGAGATACAGAGAGACAGAAGAAGTCAAAAGGAGTTAAAGATGCTGGGGCAGCATCTGGTAGATCACTTTGAGTAAAAATGTCCGCTGAAATGAAAGCTCAGCCACTATAATTTTGCAGCTGATTATGCAAGATGGCCTAGTAGCTTTTACATAGTTATTAAAATACAGAAAATCTGTCATGAATCATTCAACATATCCCTCCATATTGTGTGAGGATGCTTGTCAAGAAAAGTTACAAAGAAGCATTCATATAGACATTTACAGTAGAATAAGTCTTAGTATTAGTACATAGAATAAGCAATAAATAAATAGTTAATCCATCAAAGTTTTTGGCTTGCAATAAAGCTGTCTAGTCTTCTATAATTACAATCATTTTTGTAATTGATCATCGTTGTTGAAAACTCAACGCCAACATATCTATAAGCAAACGACCAAAGAAACCGTCTATAAATAAAGTAAAATTCTGAATTTTTAAGATGCCCTTGCAAATAATGATAGAAAAGCCATGCCAAAAATCAGATTTGTCAAGCTCGAAAGTCAAAATAATTCTCGCGTATTTAGAAAGAGAGAAAAAACATGTCATAGTTAAGAAAAAGAAAGAACCTCGTAAAAAGGGGCAAACAAATAAAAATGAAAAAAAAAATTATATTATTTAAATGATAGCAATTAAAAATAGTGTTTTTTCAGTCTTTCTGTTTACATTTTCATTTCATGGAAGAAAAAGTTATTAAACAAGTTAATAACAGAGACAGTGCATAAATAAGGGACAGGGCATAGTGTGAATTGGCCCACTGAACGTCTGAACCCAGTGTAGCTCAGATATAGCAAAGTTAAAAATCTGATATTTGAATAAACATGCATTAATAACTCGTATCAAATCTGGTAGTACCTTCAAACTCTCTTGCATCATGACATACAGTAGACCAGGTGTTTCCTTCTCAATCAATTCTTTTGTAGCTTCAGGGGTTACATCCCTTGGGGTGAAGCCAGTCCCACCTTGTTTGAGAAAATATATAAAGAAAAGTGAAGGGAAAATGTCAGGATAAACAAACAAAAATATAAAAACAAGAAAACCAGAGTATCAATATTCTCCCATAGATTCAAGATGCTGAATCCAAGGCAAGATTCTCACCAAGGGTAAGGATGAGATCCATTTTGTCAATATCAGACCATCTCCGAAGAACATCTTTGATTTTTCCTACATCATCTGGAACCACATCCATTGCAACCACCTTTGCACCACCTAACTTTTCTGAAGAGGAATTCACAACAGAGACTGCCCTAGGCCCACTGAAAAGTTCAACAGGTTCAATAAAATTTTAGCAATAAAAACTGAAACGCACCACTAGAAAGGTAAAAGAAGGATTTCATATCATTCCAATGATTTAGACTATAAAAAATTTCAATGCCTGCTAACCAAACTACAACATGTTGGTATCACTCGAAAATGTGAGTCTGACCCAAAAATATAATCGAGAGAAATTTTTTTCCATTGAAAAATAGGAGAGAGATGTGATGAAAGAAACTAATCTGACGGTTTTGTTGAAAGGTTAAACCATTCAAGCCAAATCATAATACATAACCCAACAAGAAGAAAAAGGAAACAGGACACCACCAAAGATAACTTGTTAAGCTAAAGCGATGTTGCAAAGATTTTAGTACTTTCCATGTTTCGCTTTTACAAGGAGCAATATCGGCTTTGCTTTTTTGCTTTGGCATCTGGTAAGTGGCCCTTCTGAAACAATGACTCATTGAGGTGTATCCAGATGCTATTAATTTAAATACACTGTCCCTATCCCTTGCTAAAGAGATAGAAGATAATGGTTATAAACTGGTTGTAAAGATAATACTTCAAAATATGAGTTGAATACACACTATTAATCTATTCACTGGTTATATACTTTTTTTGGAAGCATTGGAAACCCCACCGCCAAACCATCCGACCCGAGCTTAAGCGAAGCAGGTAAAACCCCGGCTGCCCCATGCTCTTACAAGAAATGCACCTCCTGGATTCGAACTCAGGACCTGGGAACCAAGTTCTAAGCCCTTTGCAACCAAGCCACACCCTTTGGGGGCCACTGGTTATATATTGTTGCAAAGCATTCACCATTTCCATATCTAACTCCGATACGGTAGAACATCAGCTCTGCTCAGTCACTTCGGCATCCACAAAGTGTCCTTTTTGAAGCACTTGTTTCAAAAGGTGTATTGAGATGCCATCTATTTATGATTTATCATCTGATTTCTTTTCACGGAAGTATTTGAAGTTAGATTGTTAAAAAGGGAATTCACCAAGCATGCTAATCTTTCACTGGATATATACTGTTGCAGAGCATTCACCATTTCCATATCTAACTACGATACGGTGGAACATCAGCTCTGCTCATTCACTTTAGCATCCACAAAGTGACCTTTTTGAAGTACTTATTTCAAAAGGTGTATCGAGATGCCATCTATTTATGAATTATCATATCTGATTTCTTTTCATGGAAGTATTAGAAATTAGATTATTAAAAAGAGAATTCACCAAGCATGCTAATATCTTCTTTTCATACAAATTTTTGCATTCTCAGGTAATCATTATCATTTATCAAGATTAATTACGAAATAGCTTCTCTCAACATTAAAAATCCATGAAACAATTCACTACAGGCAGTGCCACCCTAAGTACTTGTATACCTAATTTATAAACTACCAAGTAAGCTATAGTAGCCCAATAGAAACTAATCAATTTAAAACATTGAAAGAATACACTTACAAAAACACCTTTAGGTGGGCACAAGTATCCATTATAGTTGAGTCATTGGTCTTAAATTTAATAGTTTGATTTAAATACTAGTTCTAGAATGGCTTAATCAATTCACTGTTTGGTCAGAATGGACTGTTTCCGAATTCATTGGGATGAGGTACTAGGTCATTACAATTTTAGATGATTTCAAGAATAATGTCTGTGGTCAAGATCCCTAAAAACTCTGGTTTTAGGAATCTTAGTTTTAATCAACAAGCTTGTCATCTGGATCCTAAACGCTCATTTTACTCTTGATTTGTAATTAATGAATAGAATAGGAGGTTTAACATTGTCTAAAAAAAAAAAAAAAAAAAAAAACTAGCTCCACCTATTCATGAAACACCTCCCAAATTCATCCATACACCTGGTTCCTCTGTTATCTCTCTCCTTCCTTCTATTTCTCCCTCTTCCTATTTGTGTTATCGTAGGGAGACAACTTGTCCTACATCATATATACTTTACTATTTTAATATACAACAGCTATAAACCATAATGTATTACTATAAAATTATACTATAGCAATTCCACCACAATCCCTTTACAAAAGGGTGCAAATCTGAAAATATTCTAGCTGTGGAAACTGGAAAGGTCTGGGAGGTCTTCTGAAATTGATTTACATTAGTTTAAATGGCCAGCAAAGTAGCTACACATCCAGTATCAGAAAGCAAGAATTTAAAAAGAAACATCAAGGATAATACCTTCGATCAGGCCCAGCTCCCGAAGCAACAGTATCACTCACCGTAAGAACAGCTACTCTGTATTCACTATCCAAAGAACCATCTGCAGTTACTTCTTTGGGTTTGCTTCCTTGCAGAGTAGAACCCAAAACTGATGACGTGTCAATTTTGCTACTATCCATACTGCTTAAATCAGAAATCACGATGGCAGACACAGAAGTCCCAGCAGAAATTACACTGCCAGTTGCTGGCAACTCCAACAAGGCATTTGCCGACTTCATACTTAAGAGTCGGCTGCTCATCTGATGACCAGTGCTCTCAGCAACAAATCTGAAGCCCATACGACAACATATGATTTGTTAAATTAAAGAACGACGAAGACTTAAAATGGCCCAAATGTCCACAAACAATATCACCCAGAGGAACTCTCAAACTCAGATACATGACACAGAAGGAAACATCCATAAACAACTTACCCAGAATTGCCTGATCCATCATTGGCCTTCCATCTAACTATGGCACGATGAAATTCTGGTCTTACTCGATCTGTCTTCACAGGCTGGAGAATACGAGCCTGCACTCTTTTCGAAATGAAGAAAAAGCACAATGTTCAGTCCAGAAAACATTTAACTCATTTAGCTCTAACTTTCATCTATTAAAGGATTGATAATAATTTAAGCAAGTATGAGTGGGGAGGGGGGCATGTTTCAGAAGTTACAACAACCTCAAGGGATGAGGGTTTGCCCATCCAGAAAGATGACGAATGGCGGGGACAATGAAGAGATTAAAACAGACTAGACAGCTCACTGGGTTTCCAGGCAATCCAAATGCAAGAATTTTATTCACCGTCACGTTCTCAGTTGGTTTTTTATTGATCTCCGCAAATGTCAAAGGCTTCCCTGGTTTCATGCAAACCTGAAGAGGTAATCCATGATCAGACTTATTCCCACAGAAATTTGAAACAATGAATCAATCAGTCAACTACTCAAGCTCTGCAAATTATAATAAAAGATTACCAGTTCTAACTACCAATTTATAAGCTGTTCACGAGAGCCAAGAAAAAATCATTACCTCTCCAAAGCTTAAGTAACAGAACATAGAAGGTGCATAATTTACCTTGTTGAAATATAGCATCCCCTTCTTTTGAAGCAATGGCTTAATAAAATCCTTGTCTCCCATGGAAACACCTCCAGAAGTTAGAAGAATGTCAATCCCTGCAGAAAAAGCATTATCCAATATCTTTTCGAGTTCTTCTTCATCATCTCTAGCAATACCAAGATCAATAACTTTGCAACACTGCTGCATCGCAGCTGCCAGTATCATCGCGCGGTTTGAATCCCTAATCTGCAGAAAAGATTAACCAACTTTAGAGTCAAATATAAGTTGATGAAGATATTTTTAGCACAAACCACAAAGGGCACATTAGGAAACCTGTATACACTTCCAAAGTTACAATCCACCTACCAGATGGTATATAATGGTAATCATGCTTGTCATTTCTTTTTAGGAATTATGACACATGATAAAAATGCAAGTTAAGTTCAGATAAGTCCTACAGATTTGTACAACACATGGTAAACATGCATTTTAAAAGACACGGTAGTGAGCCGTGTACAAAATTGATTGGATTCCTTAAGAAAAGTTGGGAAGGAGGATATTTGAAGAGAAGCAGAGAGGGTAAAAGATTCCATCTGAGAGCAAAATTTATATTCTTTTGATATAGGCGGTAATAAGTAGTAACATCATAATAAACACTAAATTTATGTCAGCCAAATCTCATGCTATGAGTCTATGACATCAAGCACATATAATAAGCATCTGACCATGAGGAGACCTGTCAGTGTCTTGAAAAGCACATAGGTCCGGTAGTTCTCAAATTCCACCCAGCCCATACACCTTCATTTTAGGTTGAATTACTTCAACATTTACAATCATTCAGCTTTTCCGGGAAAAAATTAAACAAACAATAAGTTCACTCATTCAACTACAGATCCCAACAAAGAATGATTTGTATAGCTTCAATTTAAGATTGTCGTCTTTATAATTATCTGCCGTATACTCCAGTCACAACTGGTAGTCACTTCTCAAGCACAATATTCCAGAAAACATAACAATTTTAATCAGGGCTTAAATCCTTTGAAGAGGAATTTGATTTCCAGTTTAGTAATGAAGCCTGAGATTCTGAACTGCATCCTATGTTATGTACTTTAAAATTCTCTATAGAGATAAGATACGGTACCTGGCCACGGTTTAGACGTTGGGTTATTGGCTCCACAAGTTCGTCTCCTGTAGAAAGCACTGCAATCGT
>SKCR01000535.1:0-28798 GCA_019454045.1 Zanthoxylum bungeanum | reverse complement strand
TCTCCCATCTTCTTGATGGTGAGAAACTTACTCTCTCCTTATTAAGCTTCCTTATGCCTTATACTTATTTTCTCTCATTCCTCATACTTCTCTCTTGTAAGATGCATGCTATATTTATATTGATGATTGTAGTGTGAAGCTTGTCATGATGCATCACATTACAATCACAATAATACAAGCTTTATTAAGGGTTATATTATTCTAAAACCTTTAATAATTCTTTTTCATAATAATGAGAGAGATGGAGAGAAATCATGAAGCTTATAGTAGGCCTGGGTATCGGATCGGATCAGGCTCCCGAATCTGATCAAATCATGTTTGCTTGGTTCGTCGAATTTCGGATCAGATCGGATAAATTTGATAACTATCGGATCGAATCGGATTTTATCCGATTTGATAACAAATCTGAATCCGATAGAGAATCTGATTTGATAACGGATTCGAATCCGATAGAGAATCCAATTTGATAATAAATCCGATAGTAGATTCGATTTGATAACAAATATTATTCGATAACAGATCCGATTCGAAAAATTGATCTGAAAATTTGTAAATTCATATCAATTTTATCGAATAGGATTAGATAACTTAAAATTCAAATCATTTTTATCAAATCAGATCTGTTATCGAATCGAATTTGTTATCAAATCGAATCTACTATCAGATTCATTATCAAATCAGATGCTCTATCGGATTCAGATCTGTTATCAAATCGAATTTATCTGATTCGTAAATATTTCAAATCGGATCAAATAAATCCGATTCGAGTTGATAGTTATCGGATCAAATCTGTTCCGATTCGATAAGGACTCAAAATTCGATCGAACCAAACAAGTCCACTATTATCGAATCAGATTCGGATTCGGTTCGAACCTATCTGAATTCGATAGTGCCCACCCCTAGTTTATAGAGTAAGCTCTAAATGAGAGTGATGTTGAGACCTTAACTCACAAATTTATGGAGTGTAATGGACTCGCCCATCAAAAACCCATAACCATTCCAAAACATGCTCTAATTTTCACACATCAATTAATATAGAGTCCAGTCCACTTTATTATATCTGAAAATTGAGCTTCACAGTTTCTATTACAAAACCAATTATCTTAACGCTTTACTAAAACATATATCACAATTAATAGAAGTCTATAATAATATTAGAATAAAATATTCTAACACCCACTATCTAAATTTTTAGCATCTAAAAGATTTCCAAAAAAATATTTTTTTAGGGCACTATAAAATATAAAGATCACAAAAAGATAACATGGTATCAATCACAACACACATCGCTTTTTCTCAGTGATAATGTGTGATTAAATATATGATTTCAAGTTTACTTCCCCACATAAATCAGATCGGTAACTTAAATGGAGACTATAGATTATGGGTCGTTGCATCACCTCACTCGAGACATTATTAGCCTGTTAAGTAGTTTTAAATTTTCTTTTTTCAACAGTCAAATCTATTCTTATGGAAACTAATATAGTTTTTTTTTTTGTTTTTTTTTTTTTATGGGTGAGAGAATATTTGAACTAAAATTTTTAAGTTTAATATTAATAATTATAACACATAAACTCCATCTTATTTATAGAAAAGAGTTTTACAATCTATGAAGTTTAAGGGTCATACGGCATCATTGAGACAAGTAAAGGGGACAGTGTTTAAATCAATTTTTTTTTAATTGTTGGACCGTTAACTGTTAAATTATCATTTTAACTTACAATTATTATTAGAATACAATAAGAACCGACTTGACCGTGTAACTTACAATGATTTTTACATGCGAACTCTTTTTTAAGACACATAACATCTAAAGTTTGTTTAAAAAAAAAAAAGATTTGTGTGTCTTAAAAGAGTCTATGTGAACATTTCTAACTCTAAGAAAATTTTATAAATATATAAATGTGTATATATATATAGGGAATGAAATGACTTAATCATTGGGTTTAAAAGGTTCCTTGGAAATGATATGTTCCTTAATGAGAAATGACATAACTCTTAAGACTGAAATGTTTCCTTGGAGGGTCGTGACTCCTAAAGGAACATATGTTTTGACATATGGGTACCTTTACAAAGGTAACTCTCCATATCTATAAAAAGGATCATTGGGTTCTTCATTTACATTCATATTCAAAAATTCACATTCTTCTTTTTCTTCACTTATCCTCAAGGCATCCTCAAGGCATATTAGAGAGTTTAATGTTCTCACATATAAAAGAGAGTTTCTACCATTATTTCTAATTCAAGTCCTTGAAGAAAAGAGTGTCCATTTTACAAGTACCAACCAAGTATTCTGTGAGAACGTTCGCCACAAGATATCTGTAATGCACTGAGGTGAGGCTAATAAGTTCTTAAGGACATAGATTTTTTTCAACTTGGTTTAAGTTCATCATCTTCAACATAATATTTTCTAGGTTTTTCTAACTCTTGTGTTTGTGTTCAATTTATAATTTGCATGGTTCTATTTGATGATTTTGATTGAATAATGCATATTAAAAGTGGCAAATAACACATCACGCCCAACAATCTTAAGAACTTATTAATTTATATGTGTTGTCAACTCTGATTTTTTTTGAAAACGTTGGAAACCTCGCCGCCAAACCACCCGACCCGAGTTTAAGTGGAGTAGGTAAATTTTCGGTTGTCTCAGGCTCTTACAAGAAACGCACCCCCTAGATTCGAACCCAAGACATGGGGACTAGATCCTGAACTCTACACCACTAACCCACACTCCTTGGGGACTCGTTAACTCTGATTTATGCATGTGTAATTCTTGTATTCTTTGAAAAATATATTATATGTATAAAAAATATGTAAGGACTTTCAAACGTCATGCGAACGCATAAGAAAAACCTTGTGTTCGATATTTTCGTTCGAACGTTATAACGAACGTCACACAAACACAATCTCTCTCGAACGTTCGACATTTTCGTTCAAACGCTACACGAACATGAACTCTCTAGAAAGATTTGTTCGAACGGTTAAATGAACTTGACACTAACGCAAGTTATACCTAGAATATTTCCATACTTAGATTAATTTTGGTAAAATAATAGACGTGATAAATTCACAAATTTAAATCAATCTAGTATCTAGTTAATTATCATATGTAATGCACATATTTTAATTATAAAAATTTGGTAATATAGACAAAAGTTGGATATATACATAAGTGTAATATTAACTTAGTGAAAATCATATACATGAAACTTTGTAAACTTGGTAGTAAAGATTTAAGTTAATATTAGGGTATTCAATTATCACATGCATACACCTAGTTGATTATGTGATAAAATTGAGAATATTTAATCTTGTTTATTGATTGTGTGTTTCATACTTGGTTGAGAATTAAAAATGTATCACAAAGACTTGGTCTGAGTTATACACAAGTAATTCCATCCAAACTTGATTGAATTTATACTTAAATAATTATTGTATTAATTGTTGAAAATTAGTGTGTAACTCTAAAAATTAAATGCCTAAGATTTTCTATTGAGAAAGTTATTAAGGAAATTTCGTCACCAATGCGATAAGAGCCTAAAAAGGCAGGGATTTAAGTGGTTACACCAGACCCCCTCGTCATCTAGGAATTTTCATTTGTTCACCTATCATAAGAAATTTTAGTCACAAATTCACGGACTTATTTTATTTGGTACTACTATCTAAAATAATAACAAGTGGATTATTAATGTAACACATAAATATGATCATAAGTTGATCTTGTGTGATTTTTCATATGTAGACTTATTGGTAATTATTTTATTTACAATTACATATGACTAATGGTAATATCATAGAACCAGTCGCTCATAGAGAGAAACCAGATAAGTTTGGTGGAGAAAACTTCAAACAGTGGCAGAGTAAAATATTGTTCTACCTGACAACACTACAGTTGTCTAAGTATCCTCAAAAAACTTCCACGGGTCCTATGGGGGAGAAACTGAAGCGGCTTGGCAACTACGAGTTGAGGCATGGTCGCAAGACGATTTCTTATGCAAGAACTACCTCTTGGGTGGTCTTGATAATACCATGTACAATGTGTACCCAGACACGACTTCTGCAAAGAAACTCAGGGAATCCCTTGGGATAAAAAAAACGGAAGATGCAGGATAAAATAAATTTATCGTTGGTAGGTTCTTAAATTACAAAATGGTAGATTCAATGATGGTAATGTCTCAGTTGAGTGAACTATAATTGATCATTTATGAAATATTAGATAAGAAAATGAAACTATGTGAGACGTTTCAACTGGCCATAATAATTGAGAAGTTCCATCCATCATGAAGGACTTCATGAGTTATATGAAATACAAGAAGAAACAAATGAGTCTTGAAGATTTGAGAGTTCGATTGAGAATCGAAGAGGATGATATGAAGTACAAGAAAGCTTGCTACAAGACCATTGAGTCTAAGGCCAATATCATTGAGGGTGGAAAAAGTAGCAAAAGAGAAAAAACAATGGAGCTAATTCTTCCCAAGCAAGCAAGAAATTCAAGATGAAGTGTTACGTCTATGGGAAAAACGGTCACATGGTAAAGGACTACAGAAACAAGAAGTCTAATGACAAGGGCAAGAAAAAGAAAAATGAGGCTCATGTCACTAAAGATTAGATGATGACTGATGAGATCTTAGAGTTGAAGTGGATAGACACTGGAGCTACTCGCCACATATGTGCAGATACCAAAATATTTTCCTCATATCAGAAGGTCGATGATGCGATCATCTGACCATGGGAAACCCGTCAACTTCAAAAGTGGTTGGACAATGCATATTAGTTCTAAAAATGACATCTAAGAATGAGCTTACATTGAAGAATGTTCTGCATATTCCTAATATTCGAAGAACTTGATTTCTAGTTCTCTTCTCAGTAAGAATGGGTTTAAGCTAGATTTTATTTCTGACAAGTTTGTATTGACAAAAAATGATGTCTATGTGGGAAAATGATACCTCTCTGAGGGTTTTTTTTTTTAAAATTTAATGTAATAATTGTCAACCGACATAATGCTTTTAATAATAATAAAGCTACATATTCTGCTTATATTATTGAGTCACAAAATGTATGACATGATAGTTTGGGGCATGTGAATTATGATACAATACGTAAATTAATTAACATGAACCTTATACCTAAATTTATAATTGATAACCAACATAAATGTGAAGAATGTATTGAAACGAAAATGAATTGAACATCATTTCATTCCCTAGAATAAAGTTTTCAACCCTTGGAACTTATTCACACTGATTTATGTGGTATGAATATTGTTCACACAAGAGGTGGTAAAAAGTATTTTGTCACTTTTATCGATGACAACACAAGATTATGTTATGTGTATTTGCTGAATAGCAAAGAAAAAGCTATTGAGATCTTTATACACTATTATAATGAAGTTGAAAATCAACTTGGTAATAAATTCAAAAGAATCAGGAGTGATAGAAGAGGTTAATATGTGTCACCATCGGTGAATATTATCCCAACCATGGAATTATTCACGAAATTATTGCTCCTTATTCACATCAATAAAACAGGATTGCAAAACGTAAAAATCGAACGTTGAAGGAAATGATGAATGTCATGTTAACAATCTCTGATTTACCCTAGAACTTGTGAGGGGAAGCCTTACTTTCCGCCAACTACGTTCTGAACAAACTACCTCACAAAATATTAGACAAGATACCATATGAATTATAGAAAGATCACGCACCTTTCTACAAATATCTGAAAGTGTGTGTTGTCTCACTAAAGTATGTTTTCTAAACCTAATAGGGTTAGAATAAGACCTAAAACTATTTATTGTATATTCATTGGATATGCTCACAATAGTAGTGTGTATTGATTCTTGGTACATAAATATGAGATTTCTGACATCAATCCAAATATGATAATTGAGTCAAGGAATACGACATTATTTGAAGAGACATTTCCTTGCCAAAAAAATAAAGAACAAAGTCTCAAGATAATATAGATATTACTACACTTAGCATCAGCATAAACCGATCTGAGTTGCACGCAATTCCTTATGAAAGAATCACACACACACACACACACGTAAAAGCATTGAAAGATGAAACCTTTGTTGGAGTTGAATTTTGCATTTAGATAATGCTTGTACTTTGGATAGAGATTGAATTTTCAAATAGAAAACTTTTGAGAACATGCAAAGAGTCATTGCATGATAAGAAAGAGTTTTGGAAATCAAAATCAATGATTGGAACCCCGAAGGATAGCCGGGATAAAAGTGAGGCGAAGCCTGATACCTCTTTGCGGAAAAACATCACGACTCATGCGCTCTCTCAAATTGAAGATTGGACGGACCATTAGAGATCATTTGCATACATGCATACATACACGTGACATTTTTTAGGAAATTAACACAGTTGTGCGGATTTGGAACACCAATAAATAGGTTTGGGACACTGGTAGACTTGGAAAGATGGAAGAAATTAGAACGCCGATTGATTGAATTGGTTTGGAACACTGGCAGATTTGAAAAGCCATGCGGATTTGGAACACCAATGAATATCTTTGGAACACTGACAGATTTGGAAAGCTGTACAGATTTGGAATACCAACGGATTTGGAACACCAATGAATAGGTTTGGAACACTATCAGATTTGGATCATTGATAGATTTGGAAAACTGATCGGATTTGGAAAACCAATGGATTTAGAACACCATTAAGCATGTTTGGAACACTGACAGATTTGGAAAGCTGTGCGGATTTGGAATGCTAATGGATTTGGAACACTAATGGGTTTGGAACGCCAGCAAATCTGGAAAGCTAGACGGAATTAGAACGCCGATGGATTGGAAATGGGTTTGGAACACTAACAGATTTGGAAGGATGGATGGACTTAGAATGCCAATGGATTTGGAATACCGATGGAAATTAGAACATCTAGAAAATTTGGAAGAATTAAAGCGTTGAAGGATTTGGAACACCAATGAAACGAATAGACTCAAGAATGAAGACAACATAATGAAACCTCTCACAATTGAATGAATCAATGGACCCGTGTGTCCATCATCCCACAAACCAAATAATGTGGAGGTCTGAGGGTCTTTCATCTCACGTACCGATGGAGTTGGAACACCACTAGATTTAGAACGATAAATAGATTTGGAACACCGATAGAGTTGGAAAGATTGGAAAAGACTAGCACGTCAGGTGGATTTTAAGTGCCACCAGACTTGGAACGCTAAAGAGATTTGGATTTAGAATGCCAATGTGGGTTGAATTTATAACATCAATCATCATATTAGAGATCGAGGCTTCTCAAATTGATCGAAGCATCAAAGGGCCTGAGGACCCATCAACTAAAAATCAGACTACAACTAATGCCAGATAAGCTCGGCACCACCCGAAAAACCAGGTAAATAAAAATATATGCATGACTTTGATAGACTTGTCATTGTCACACCATGCACAAGCCTACCAAAGTGGGGGTGACTGTAAATATTATTTTTTATGCATAATCGATGATGAGTCTTTTATGGGAACACACATGAAAGGTTGGGGAAAGTTGTACTGTTTAATGCTGGAAGTGAAAGAAACCAAATCCAGGTTGAATGTCGCATATGTCTAGCGAGACTTAGCCACCCAAAATAGGCAGGATGTCACTTACGTCCGGCCAAATCTAGCAATCAAGCCTAGTTAGATGTCACATATGTCCAGCTGGACGTCGCTATCAACTCTGGTAGGACATGACCTAAGTCAAGACGGATATGCATCGAGTTTTCATATTAACGATCTCATCTTTCCTTCTTATCGCTTTCCATTAAAGACCTATTGTTTCTTCTTAAGCATTTTCCTTAACAAATGAGATCTTTTCCTTATTAATAAAACCATAAACACAATAAAAGAAGACGTCACTCTCTAGAAAAATGATGGTTTTGGAGAGATTTGTTTTTGGAAACATAAAAAGAAAACAACAAAAAACACATTAACCATAACCAGCAAGAGATCCCACAACCAATTTAAACTTTCAAAGGTGTTCCCGAAGCCAAGTTATGTTCAAGGTAAGGCCTGAGGGCTCACAAACCTTAAACTCCGCATTTTATTTACTAATATTCTGACGTCGCATATTCGGTCGGACATCCTGTATGTCCGACCGGACATGCAAGTCATACAGAAAATCCTTCCGTACAACCGGCTACATCCGGCCGCATATATTTACTTCATTGTGGTATATAGGATGGAAACCCTGACATAAATTCCATAGTCGATTCCGAATGGACGGTAATATGGTATTCACTTAGGATACAACTCCACGTACCACTTGGAACAGTTATGCGTGTCTTTTTTATTGTTTATCACTGTTTTGTGATTGCTTTGATTGTTTTATCACTTTGTTATTATCACAGTTACTGTTATTCAAGATCCTGCACTTTATAGTTACTGATTTCAAGCACGCCATGTTATTTGTTGCCATGCATACGTTTCTGTCTTATGCAGCATATCCGAACCAACTTCCAGCAAGTCTGGCCGAACATTAATGTACATAAATCCAACCGAAAGTTGATAAAAATGGCAATACATTAATTGCATAAAAAATTTCGAAACCAGACCGGAGAGATATGTATTCTAATTTGTTTAATATGCGTTGTATTATTGTTTCTCGATATCACTGATTTTGGATATTTACATATATTAATTTACTCTTTTATTATCCATGTTTGCGCCATTGTGTGCCTTTGAATTATTGTTGCATGATTCTTTCATTATAATATATGTGGATCCTCTTTTGAACTTTGATATTATACTGACATCATTAAAGGACCCTTGCGAATCCAAACGGATTTAAGGTTGGAAAATTTAAGACAACTCAAGACTGATATTGGCTTTATAACTTGTGTAAAAGAAGTGGGTGTGTCGAAACCCCCCTCTCTCTCGTCAAGTGACGGCTAAGATTTTTAGTGTGTACTGTTATTTTTTAGCATGTCAATTGACACATAATCCCAATTTTATTTTTTCTTTTACATTATTATTAAATAAACCCAAAATAATACAAAACACAAAATACATTGTAAATTCCAATCCTAAGAAAGTTTTCAAATCGTAATACTATATTTATGGTAAAAATAAACTCAAAACAATTATAATTAAAAAAATCAAATAAAATTCGTTTTATTTGATTTATTTAATAATGTAATATCGTGTGTTAATATATTTATATTTACAAATTTAGTGGTCACACCATAAATAATTAGTCATATGTAATTTATAATAAACTTTTTAATTGACATAATAATTATAATATTTAAATTTTACTCAATCCGTACAAAAAGTGATCCCATTCTAATTAACCATCAAAACAAAAACGTTTTTCTTTGTCTTGCCAAAATATGCCTCAACCTAGGAGTGTCAATTGGGATTAAAATTCGTTTATTCATTCGATTCGATTCGTTTTAAGCGAATACGAGTTTGAAAAATTGGATTGTTTAATAAATGAGTTAATTCGATTATATTCGTTTATTAAACGAATCGAATATGAATTTAAGCTCATGAATTCGTTTATCCGTTTAGAATTCGTTTTATTATTTTCTTTTACTAGTTATTATTATTTTTAATTAAGATTCGAGAAATTATGACTAATTACCATAGAAAAAATAATATTGTCGATATTTGGTGAGGTATTTGTACTAAATATAATAATTACATATTTCATATGTATATATTTATGAAAAAATAATGTAAATAAATTATGGTAAACTATGTTATTGAATAATATCATGACTAAACGAATATTCGTATTTGATTTGTTTAATAAACGAATTGAATACGAATCTTGATATTATGATTTGTTTAATAAACGAATCGAATATGAATCCATCAAATTTTGATTCGATTCGTTTAAGATTTTATACAAATTCCATTCGTTGATTCGTTTTACCACCATACCTCAACCTCCAATTAGCGTTAGCGTTGGTAAATAAGTCGGGTTGAAAAAGTCCAACCACAGTTAAATGTTTTTTTATTTAAATTCGGATCTCGAAAATCACAATAAAAATATCAATTCAAAATTTACAAAATTGAAAAAAAATAATAATAAACAAACCTTAAATTTATGACTAAGGATGATGTATTCAATTGAGATTTTAAAAGATTATTTATGAATAAATAAGTCTAATGAATTTTAAAAGACTGTTTAAGAATGTAATGATTTACAAGATTTTATTTCAGTTTTTTTAATAATGATTTTTTACTTATTGGATTTTAAAAGAATTATATCATAGGAATTTATAATATTTGAAATGACCACATTTAACCCTCAACTGTCAATGCTAAATTTCTCATCATGGTTAGGTGGGATGCCTCAACCTTTACAGTTATATTTTCTTTTTAAACGAGCATGAATCAAAGTGTAATTTTTTTAGAACCGTGATTATATGGAATTGAATCAATAGTTATTTATATATTTAATACAAGTTGTTGTCTTTCTCTCTTTTATTTTTTGAAAATTATAATAATAATAATAGTTCAAGCAAATTATAATCCAAATAATTCGACCAAAGTATCAAAATAGTTTAACCAAATTACAATAATAATAGTTCAATCAAAATAGAAGCAAAATAACACAAACAAACAAACAAAAAAGTTTAACAAAACTCAACATGATCAAAATACTAATAAATCATCATAACTCATTGATATCATCTATGGTCAAAGATTCATATTTCTCTTTCTCTTTGTCCTTTCATTTTTCCTTGTTCTGAATCCCCCATTAAAATTATATGTATATAAAAAATATATACGAGCCTGCAAAATAATAATGGTGTTGGTGTAAGATTTTCAAACTCATGTTAATACTTCTTACGTAGGTCTGCAATAAAAACCCAACAGAAATCGACACTTAAGTTTTTCAATACCATAAGACTTTTTATTACTTGTTTAAAGTCTTGATTGAATACCACTAGATTTGGACACCCTCTTTAAAAAATCATAATAGTCTTAATGAAATACCACAAAACTTTCTAGATTATTTAAAAATTTTAATTGAATACCACAAGATTTATTTAACCCAAAATAGTCTTTTAAAATCCCGATTAAATACACCCCTAAGCTTTTTCAAGTTCGACCTATTATAAGATTATCAACCCTACCTAACCATAGAGTTAACCCAAATTTGTTTTAACCATGGTTACTTTTTTAACTCTAATGTCTACTTAACCTCGGCCCACTTATGCAGTTGGGATGTAGAGAGCGAAGCACGAAACAAAACGAAATGAAAACAACTGCATTTCTCTCTTTGCATAACCTTTGAAAAAAAAAATTACTTCCTTTGGAATATTCTTAACTGATTGTGTTTTTGCTTTCCGAGAAAATTTGCTTTCAATTATTTTCCGGGAAACATTTACAACTTCCCAGACACTCACTACTCCGCTTTGCTTGTAGTTCTCTTATCATTATTCCAAATTGCTTCCTGTGACCGGTGTGTATGAGCTTTTACTTTTTGGATTGATTTTAGTGTATTTACTTAATTGGGGTTTTATTTATTACTTTAGCTTTGTATTAGCATGTGAGATCTGAAATCATAGGGATATATATTATACATGTAATATAATAGCCATGTGGGGTTTTATTGTTTCTTTGATGTGTCAAATTTGAGAATATAGATATTGATTTGTTGGGTTTAAGAGTAGATTTGATCTGGGTATTTGTGTTTTTTTTTTTTTTTTAGCATTTTTATTTTTTGGGTCATTTTTGTTTTGAGGCTTGGATATGAAAATAGAAGTTAATATGGAAGGTAATTTGTGGAATGATGAGGATAAGGCTATGGTAGCAGCTGTTTTGGGAACAAGAGCTTTGATTATTTACTGACGAGTTCAATTTCAAATGAGAACCTTTTAATGGCTGCTGGCAGTGATGAAAATTTACAAAATAAGCTTTATGGTCTCGTGGACAGGCCCAATGCATCGAATTTTAGCTGGAATTATGCTATCTTCTGGCAAATTTCGCGGTCTAAATCAGGCGATTGGGTTTTAGGATGGGGAGATGGATCTTGTAGAGAGCCGAAAGATGGTGAAGAATCTGAAGCTATGAGAATTCTTAATATTAGGCTTGAAGATGAAACTCAACAGAGGATGAGAAAAAGGGTTCTGCAAAAACTGCATAATTTGTTTGGTGGATCGGATGAGGATAATTATGCTTTAGGATTGGATAGGGTTACTGATACTGAGATGTTCTTTTTGGCATCCATGTATTTCTCCTTCCCTCGCGGAGAGGGTGGTCCGGGCAAGTGTTTTGCTTCTGGGAAGCATGTGTGGTTATTGGATGCATTGAAATTGGGTTCTGATTACTGTGTTAGGTCCTTTCTTGCAAAGTCTGCTGGGATTCAGACCATTGTTTTGATTTCAACTGATGATGGGGTTGTTGAATTGGGGTCTGTCATGTCAGTGCCAGAAAGCTTGGAAGTGGTGCAGGCGATCAGGGCAACTTTTTCTTCAAATTCTTCCACGGTTAAAGTTAAGCCAATGGCTGCAGCGTCGCCAGTTAGGAGTGAGAAGAAAGATCAGAATGGTCTGTTTTCTAATTTGGGCAGAGTGGAAGGAGTTCCAAAGATTTTTTGGCAGGGCTTGAACAACTCAGGCCACGTGCATACCCATTTCAGTAGAGAGAAATTGGCTGTTCGAAAGATGGAAGAAAGGCCATCATGGGAAGCTTCCGCGAACGGAAACAGTACTTCATTACCGAGTAATCGGAATGGTGTTCATGGTTTTAGTTGGGGAAATGTTCAAGGTGTGAAACAAGAGGGCACAACTGAAATCTCTGGTTCACAAACTACAGCTAATAATTTGCAAGAGCGTGTTAATGGGGTTAGGGAGGATTTTAGGATTAACCACTACCAGTCACAAAATCCCATGCAAATGCAAATTGATTTCTCTGGGGCTACTTCAAGGCCTACTGTGATTGCCAGACCACTAACTGCTGACACTGAGCATTCGGATGTTGAAGCATGTAGGGCCGAGCATCCAAGCACAGTTGATGAGAGAAGACCTCGGAAAAGAGGCAGAAAGCCTGCAAACGGAAGAGAAGAGCCTCTCAACCACGTGGAGGCTGAAAGGCAGCGGCGTGAAAAGTTAAACCAACGGTTCTATGCATTACGAGCTGTGGTACCTAATATATCTAAGATGGATAAAGCATCATTGCTGGGAGATGCAATTGCTTACATAAACGAGCTTCAGGCAAAGCTAAAGACCATAGAAGCAGAGAGTGAGAAAATTGGTGTCGCTTCTAGAGACATGGGAAGTCAGAACGAGCTCCTGATGTCGATATTCAAGCTACCTGTGATGACGAGGTGGTTGTAAGAGTGAGCTGTCCTTTAGATTCACATCCTGCATCAAGAGTCATCCAAGTTTTTAAAGAAACACAAATCACAGTTGTGGAGTCAAAACTTTCTGCAGCAAATGATACAGTGTTTCACTCCTTTGTAATCAATTCTCAAGGATCCGAGCAGTTGACGAAAGAGAAGTTGATTGCTGCATTTTCCTGCGAATCAAGCTCGCTACAGGCATTATCATCAGTTGGGTAGCGACACTAGCAGTAAGAACGGCATTTAACTTAATGATAGCATAAAATGTAGAGAAGAACATTTCATAAGCTTCTTCACCGCTTTTTGTCATACGGCAAAGGACCCGAGTAAACAGCAAGTCCAGTTAGCAGTAGAAAAAATTACTTGTTCACTGTGTAGGACAGCAAATTTTCTGTGATTGTTTATATATACATATTTTGTCACAAGGAAGTATTTTTGCGGGATTAATTAATTTGTAAGTTTAACCAAGTCTATCATTGTTGGTTTTTAAGAAACTGATAATTTTTTAATTCATATTGCCCCTATTTTTTGTTAATTGCCAATTAATGTACATGGGGATTAATGGTAAATTTGATGCACTTGAGTTCTGTCTTCTAGCTTAGGCTTCTATCATATTCTCAGTTTTCAGTATAGGGTTTTGTTCACTTGTTTTGCTTCAGTGATTGTGTCTGGTAAAAGATGCTAAAATAATTGCTTCCTTTGGAAGTTTGCAAAATTGTTATTGTCTTGCCTTCCTGTTAACTTTGATTGACTTGACCCTTAGAGATTGATTCATCACTGAATGGACAGTTGGTTGCTGGCTTGTACCAAATTTCTGATCATCAGTTTCCAGATTTATCAGAAATTTGCCAATTGTTGGAATCAAGTCATCAACAGCAGAAAATCAAATACTGTTTAGTGAGGAAGTGTTGAATCTTTATAGGGATGGCAATCTGGATATCGTCCCGAATTTGACCGATTTTTTAAATTTAGACAAAAACCATCTTGAATCCCGAATGTAATTTTTATTCGAGACGATTTTTAATCTCGACTCTTGATTAGGATTCAGGATTTTCTGTAACACTAAATCTTTATTTGATTCTTAAGAGATCGAAAACCAGATGGGGATTGAACAAAGAAATGGATATAATTTTGCTAGACTGAGGCTGAGCTGATCTTTCTGTTTTATGGCAAGCAAACAAACATTATTGTAAGATCCTAAAATCAATTTCTTTTCTTTTCTTTTCTTTTCTTATCTTATGTTCCAGTAACCAAATGAAACTTCTTTTAGAAATTAGATGCACATATAAAGGTGGAGAGAACCATCTTGTTGTTAAAATCTTAAACATCCCTTTGAAATTTCTCCTTTCTATAAAGAAGATTTTGAGGTATATCTCCAATCTGGCAGAAAGAAACATGAAAGTAAAGGGTTTTTAAATAACATAAATCAAAATAAAAACAAAATGAGTCAAAAATATCTTGTATAAAATCATGAAACTGATTTGCATAAACAATGCAGAAATAAAAAACACTACTGAACACAATTTATATTATATATACCCGTTTTACCCCTGAAGGTGGGTAACCAATGAAGTGCATGCCCACTACCAAGCCATAGATTTAGGTTTACATGTACATTTCCACCTCCTTATTGATAATGTGATTTTTTGATACTAAGATTCTAATGTACTGGACGCTTGTGTTTGAAAATAGTTTATGATATGTTATTTTGTGACATAATTTTGAGTGAGATCTATTTAGTGAAAGTAAGAGATCATGAATGATTTGAATTTTCATCAGTAGTACTTCGAAACAAGATATTTATATGCTCAAAATAATATCGGGTGAATGAGAATTTGTATCTCAAAGTAGACCCATTAAGATGGAAAAATAAGAGAAAAATTACTAATCTCACATAGGAAGGTAAACAAAAGCTAAAAGAGTTTATATATAACTACTCAAGCATGTTTGGGTAAGAAGTGTTAGGATAGAACCTCTTTTTCCACGTACCATATCTGCCTTAGTCTCATCTTCTGGATTTCCATATAACTTTTGTATTTTTCTTTATTTTGATTTATATTTATATATTAATCATTTGAATATATTGCGCCCCCAAAAGGGTGTGACAAAGAACTTAGATTTGATTGTCAGATCCTGAATTACAATCTATTTTATATACTCCGTTTAAGTTTGAATCGAATGATGTGTGTATAGTAATTTCATTATGTTATATCAATCACATCTGGGTCCCTCCCTCTTATTTGTCATTCTTTTTTGGTTCATTTGTCGTGTTGAAAATTCTTTCTTTTTCTTTTGAGAGGTATCGAAAGACCCGTATTGTCATGTGGTTTACCAACACAAAATGGCAAAAGCAATGCCATGTGATTTGATGGTCTAATTTGGCGATTTTTATTTTAAAAATAAATTCAATTACTGGTCCCATATTCCTGTTTTGGTGTGCTCTTTATGTATAAGATAACAAATTTTTTGTTCAAAATTCAAAAAAAGTTAATTAATTATGACACGTTGACTTAAAAAAATCATTTTATAGCGAATTATTTATTAAGAAAAATAGATAAATTAATACAAAAATAAAAAAAAAAAAAAATTGAAACTATGCTGTTCGATCATAATAAATTGTGTTGAAATTCTATAATTTATTATTTTTATTTATAGCATGAATTTAGTAGTTTTCCAAGACAAATTTATTTATGGTGGTTTGAGATTATCAACCTTACCCCTAACCATATTGTTCTTGGAATAAAAAATAGTCATCAACAATTAGCATTGTATGTGGGGATGCAGTATGAAAAGCAGTAAACACACTAAGACGTTGGCAGGGGAGGAGAATCACGGAGTTTCGAAGGTCTCAATGGCGGAGTGGATGAAGAAGATGGAAGAGAACTTGCGGTTGGAAAGGGAGAACGCGTGAAAAGAAAGGGAGGTAACTCAGGCTTTCATGAAAATCATGATGGGGAAAATTGAGAAGTTGGAAAAGAAATCAGGAGAGCAAACATATGCAGCTCCTAGTCTGCGGATGGAAGAGATTTCCAGCGGAAAGAGAGCAATCGGAATGAAAGGGGATCATAAGGTTTGATGGAAGAACACTCACAGGGTGAGGTCAGTGGTTATAGCAGGCGCTACATCTGTGGAGGAGACCTGGGAGGAATATGACGACAATCGAACCCCGAAATCGTCCAGTAATAGCCCGTGTCTTGGGAAGAGTGGTCTCGCGCGATACCGAAGGCAGGGAGGAAGTTGTATGAGTGGAAATAGATATCACACTCTAAATACATATATGCATTTGTTTGAATCAAAACACAAACCAATTTAGAATCCCACAATGAAATGACTAATGAACAATTCTAGGTCACTCAAAGGTGGTCAAGTGATTCTAGAATGGTAGTCACAGTTCTAAGCTTTAATCTAGAATTTCAAACTCTTATTAATTGTTCCATGTCTAACATTAACATCTTTGACCCAATTACAAGCATATTGTGTTTATACTTCCAAAGCATCATAACACAATTCATTAGCCTAATTTCAACTTTAAACTATGTTATTATGCATCCAATACATCATTCATCACTATATGTCTCACTAATGAAAACTCACAAATTAAGAACATAGTTTATGAGAAGATCAAACATTACCTAGTAAGCTTGATACAAAGATCCAATTGTTGGACAATTATGACCCATAACATCACTATTTGTAAAAGACATTGTGGTTTTTGTACAAATTAACTATGTGACAAAGGAAATTACTATTTTATCATTTTGTAATTGGATTACTTGAATATATATAAATGATAAAAGTCCTTATGATTAGTTCCAGATTAATAAGATATGAGACAGTATTAATCCATGAACGATTTAATCATTAAATATCTCTACTCGTAGTATTATCGAGACTGGATATCGATAATGCAGAATAGACTAGTAGTACATTTGTGTGCGTTATGGAAGCTAAACGACATAGTTCTCATATATTTAAGTATATGATACTTATGCAAGTGTGATAAGAGGTTCTGTTAGCCGTTGGAACGGGAACAGCTTCGCTCTGGATAGACCCCTCAGAATCTCATTGATAGTATGACTATGTATCTATGGGAATCCGAATCAGGGTAGGTGTATGTGATCTTAACCTGATACTTGCATCACTAATACTTGCGACAATCAATACGCTTTGGTTTTGGTCGTCCGAAACTTTAACAGGATATGTGTACGGCTCTTCTAGGTTTACTGAGAATCGTATTGTATTGGGTGTGATGTCAAGATGGAAGTATCACTTCAGTCATATGGAGAAGATGATCACGTAGGGATACATAACTAGTACTCTAATATGCTGCAGCTATCGGGATAATATGACTAGGTCATGATTATCTGATTACAGAGACTAGTTTCTAGTGATCAAATATATGCTTCGTACGGGGCAGACATAATTCCAGCCCCAGGCCTAGCATGTGACATCTGATACTGGATCGTAATACGCAATACATAGTATACTATGCCTGATATAGATTATATATTATTCGTTGAATATTTTTGGAGAATTGGGTAGGCACGGTGCTTTGCAGAAGCCAACCATGTCTTGTAACTTGTGTGCGTTATGGAAGCTAAACGGCATAGTTCTCATATATTTAAGTATATGATACTTATGCAAGTGTGATAAGAGGTTCTGTTAGCCGTTGGACCGGGAACAGCTTCGCTCTAGATAGACCCCTCGGAATCTCATTGATAGTATGATTATGTGTCTATGGGAATCCGAATCAGGGTAGGTGTATATGGTCTTAACCTGATACTTGCATCACTAATACTTGCGATAATCAATACGCTATGGTTTTGGTCGTCCGGAACTTTAACAGGTTATGTGTACGCCTCTTCTGGGTTTACTGAGAATCATAGTGTATTGGGTGTGATGTCAAGATGGAAGTAACACTTCAGTCATATGGACAAGATGATCACGTAGGGATACAGAACTAGTACTCTAATATGCTGCAGCTATCGAGATAATATGACTAGGTCATGATTATCCGATTACAGAGACTGATTGCTAGTGATCCAATATATGCTTCGTACGAGGCAGACATAATTCCAGCCACAGGCCTAACATGTGACATCTGATACTGGATCGTAATACGCAATAAATAATATACTATACTTAATATAGATTATATATTATTCGTTGAATATTTTTGGAGAATTTGGTAGGCACGGTGCTTTGCTAGAAGCCAACAATGTCTTGTAACTTGTGTACGTTATGGAAGCTAAACGACATAGTTCTCATATATTTAAGTATATGATACTTATGCAAGTGTGATAAGATGTTCTGTTAGCCGTTGGACCGGGAACAGCTTCGCTCTGGATAGACCCATCGGAATCTCATTGATAGTATGATTATGTGTCTATGGGAATCCGAATCAGGGTAGGTGTATGTGGTCTTAACCTGATACTTGCATCACTAATAATTGTGACAATCAATACGCTTTGGTTTTAGTCGTCCGAAACTTTAACAGGTTTTGTGTACGCCTCTTCTGGGTTTACTGAGAATCGTAGTGTATTGGGTGTGATGTCAAGATGGAAGTATCACTTCAGTCATATGGAGAAGATGATCACGTAGGGATACAGAACTAGTACTCTAATATGCTGCAGCTATCGGGATAATATGACTAGGTCATGATTATCCGATTACAGAGACTAGTTTCTAGTGATCCAATATATGCTTCGTACGGGGCAGACATAATTCCATCCACAGGCCTAGCATGTGACATCTGATACTGGATCCTAATACGCAATACATAGTATGCTATGCCTGATATAGATTATATATTATTCGTTCAATATTTTTGGAGAATTGGGTAGGCATGGTGCTTTGCTAAAAGCCAACCATGTCTTGTAACTTGTGTGCGTTATGGAAGCTAAACGGCATAGTTCTCATATATTTAAGTATATGATACTTATGCAAGTGTGATAAGAGGTTTTGTTAGCCGTTGGACCGGGAACAGCTTCGCTCTGGATAGACGCCTCAGAATCTCATTGATAGTATGACTATGTGTCTATGGGAATCTGAATCAGGGTAGGTGTATATGGTCTTAACCTGATACTTGCATCACTAATACTTGCGATAATTAATACGCTTTGGTTTGGTTCGTCCGGAACTTTAACATGTTATGTGTACGCCTCTTCTGGGTTTAATGAGAATCGTAGTGTATTGGGTGTGATGTCAAGATGGAAGTATCACTTCAGTCATATGGACAAGATGATCACGTAGGGATACAAAACTAGTACTCTAATATGCTGCAGCTATCGGGATAATATGACTAGGTCATGATTGTCCGATTACAGAGACTGATTGCTAGTGATCCAATATATGCTTCGTACGGGGCAGACATAATTCCAGCCCCAGGCCTAGCATGTGACATCTGATACCGGATCGTAATACGCAATAAATAATATACTATGCTTGATATAGATTATATATTATTCGTTGAATATTTTTGGAGAATTGGGTAGGCACGATGCTTTGCTAGAAGCCAACCATGTCTTGTAAATTGATAAGAACGTGGTACGGGGTACGCACGTGTTCGGATAGTCCGATAACCGTATTTACTGCCAACATATTCATGGATCTCTTGGGTCGCTTCCTAAAGATTCACCGATGACATTTGACTCGAACAGAATTAATCTGGGATTAATTATGAGAGAGAGAAAATTAATCTAGGATTAATTGCGAGATTAATTTATCTTGGATATAATTCAAATAGAATAGAGAACGTGATTAATTTGGAATTAATCGATTAAATTATATATTGGATATATTAATTGAAATCAGATTTCAATGTGGAATTAAAATTGGATTTTAATTCGGGCGAATGAATTAATTTGGAATTAATTCGCAAGCGACTTTCGAAATAATTTTGTTAGGCATTATTATTTAATTAAATTGGATTTAATTACGTCGCGACGGAAAATTCGTTTATTTCGGAATTAAACGAACCCGGGCCCGAGCGAAGTTGTGTGTTGAGTTAGCCGACTTAAATTTGGTATTTAAAAGTGGTGGGACCCACTTCACTTACATCAACATGTTAGACATTTGATGGAAGTTGTTGTTGGCTAAGGCTTGGATTGCTTATGAAACACTCAAACCAAAACCAACACTCAACCTTTGTATAAATTAGTAAAGTCAACTTTGAAAGTGTGACAATTTACTATTCACAGCAAACTCTTTCTTCTCCTTAGCTCATTGTCGTGAGCTTCTTCATTCTCCCTTGAAGTTTTGTTGCAAAATTTCATTAAGCTAGCACTTTAAAAAGTTGAATGAGGTGTTAGGGAAACTCACCCAAGAGCAAAATCAACAAAGCTAAAACTTGGAGCTACATCCATTGGAGCATTTCTTGGAAATTCTCATCCGTTCATTGTAAGTTTTTTGCGCAAACTTTCTTGATTATTCACACGCAATATCATGACTTAGAGACCTTGGGCATGTTTAGGACACTAACAATGGTATCAAGAGCCTTTTCTAAGCATGATTTGAGTTTAGGGTTTATATACTTTATTTTGGGGATTTTGTGCTTGGAATATGATTTTTTTCAAAATTGGTTGTTTGGTTGTGTTTTGATGATGATGAATTGGATTTGTGCATCATAGGATTTGAGAAAATTGATTAGATTTATTTTTCCCTAAAATCCTTCAAGTGGCCGAATATAACCCTACATAGTGTTCATGGTGATTTTTTGAATTTAGACTATTGGATGAGTTTAAAGCATGAAATAAATTTTGATTGTTGATTTAATTTGATTGAAATCAAAATTGGATATTATTTTCCCAAATTGCAGTGAACAATAAGCATGTTTAATGGATTGATTTTGCTTTAATTGTGTTGGACATGAATTGGATAAATTAAAGCATGATTACTTAGTTTAAATTGATGTTTTGGAAATATTAGTTTAATTAATTAATTATGGTAATTACACTTTAATTAAAATTAATATGATATTTGAAATATTATGTTAATAAATATTAGTCTTTAAATTGGATTGGGCTAATTTGTTGTACTTGGGCTTAATAGGCTTGGTTAGGCCAAACATGGTTTTGGACAATTGGGTTGTATCCAAATTGGGCCTAAAATCATTTTTATAAAGTCCAAATATAACTTTTGGGCCTTTAATAATTTAATTGGGCCTAAATTAATTTTTGGCAAAATGGTGATTCCTTATTGGGCCTTGGCTATTGGATTTGATCCATATTGGCCAAAGCCCATGCCTAAAGAATTAATTGAAAGCCCATTTGACTTTAATTAAATTAGCATTTGATGCTAATTGGGCCTTTGAGACCCAATTGGATTGGATTTGGAATCCAAGTCTTTAAGGCACATAAATAAGTGTAATTATTTAATTTGGAATTAAATTCGAATTAGTATTGAATACAAGTTAAATTGGATTTAAAATTATAGTTCGATATAATTCAAGAATACGTACTTTGAGTATTTATTCTTAAACGAGTTGGACTCGCGCAAATCAAATCGTTGTTTGAACATTGGATGGTCACTAATCAAAGATTAATTAATTGGATTAGATTGATTGATAACATGATATGTGTGAATACTTGGATGTATTTTTATGAATAATGTATATCAGATGAATATTAGAAGGGTGGGGGCAATTTTGAAAATTGTTGTAATAAATTTGAAATTTATTAAATTGGACCTGCGTGTCCAACCTATTATCTCTTTACTCTTTGTATTTCTCTTCTCACCAATTCCCCTCAATGTAAATGAGGTTTCTTTAATGTATTATGTAATTGGGTAGAAGTATGAATAGTGTTAGCGAGAGAGGAAATGAAGAGATTTGTTCTAGGAACAAAGTTTGTTATATATCCATCCACATATCATTATTAATTTATTCGCGCCTTATTATGCTTTTAGAATGCATGTTTAAGGGTGTATGATGAGACCTAATCAAAGATAATAAATTGGATTCCAATTTAAGCGAAAAACCCTCACTTTAATATTAAGCGTATTCCTTCCATTGAGTGGTTCTTTCTCAAGATCCAAGATTAGAATGCCTTTTTAAGTTTCTGGCCTCCAAAATTCAAATGTCACGTCTATTTTTTTAGTTATGTATCCAAAGTATTATTTCACCTACATAAGAAATAAAAATCATAATAAAAATATATAAAATATAAATTTAATTATTATTTCACAAATGTACTAAATTAAGGAGATTAATGAAACTATATGTGTAAAATGATTAATTTTTCCTTTAATAAATATGTATTTTTTTAGTATTCATCACATGTTGTCAAGAGAAATATTTGTTCATCATGTTCATCATGCATCAGTCGTGAGTATCAGACATGCTCGGCACAAGAATGTAAGGAAGGGGTTCAGAAAGTACTTACTTGTATTTGGAGATCGAAAAGACGATGATGAAGTTGTTGAGGGAGCTTGAAGTTGCAGAGGTAGCTTGAAGATTTGGAGAAAGTGCTTGGAGAAGATGAAGTTGTAAAGGTTAAAAGATGAGCAGAATAAGCCTTTAAATAGGCCGTTTGGGTCGATCCTGGTCGTTGGATTGAAATAAGAATGATAGATTGATGACACGTATCGGTTCAATCACAGTCGTTGAATTCAAATGAAGGATTGGATAAAAGTTACATACACGATGGATCTCTGCCACATGAGTTTGAGCGCGCAAGTCAAATATGTACGACATTTGACATCTTAGGGAGATGAAGCAAAAAGAAGACTTCATGGATTTGATGAAAATTTAAGAAAGATGTCATTCCTTTTGTATTTATCCCTAGGGGCGTTTCAGAACCCTATGGGTATATTCTAAAAAGCGGTAGAGGGAAAAGACAATTTTCAAAAAGAGAATCTTTGGCAACACATGGAGCAAATGTGACCCGGGATACATGAGCCTGGGGAAGGTTAGGATATGGAGACCATAGCCCAAGAAAACTAGGTTGGTCTCACCATCAAACACCATCATCTTTTATTAAAGTTTCTATCATTAACTCATCAATTCGTTGATACCGAGAATTAGTGGCAGATATTGATGGTGGTTTTTCACCCCGAGATAGTTTAAATACTGAGTAAGAGTGGTTTATATTTGGACGAGAGGATGATAAAGGTCCAATAGCCTAGAGAGGCTGAAGTCAGACGGAGGGGCCCGACCCCGCTATACAGAGAAGTTATCCCAATGGCAGATTAAGATGAGGACGAAGTGAGTTGTTGATCTTACCCGACCTAGAGAAGAAGTGTTGGATTTTGGCTCATCTGACCATTTATGGAAATTGACCCGGGGGAATATGTGCTTAGTAGCCTGACCTGGTTGAAGAGGTTGGAATAAGTTTTCACAAGCATCATCTGCCTCGGTATGCCGACTCGAGGAATAAAGATGGGATCACAGACAGACCAGTATTGAAGCCATATTCCCTACTTGGAAGCTTGGGCTTTTAGAAGGCTAATGTGACAGAAGTTGGTCAATGACTCTTCTTGGGAAGAGACCCAACCAGATGGAACAGTTCCGGAACAGTTGAACCGCAGGCTGTCACATTAACAAAGTGTGCAGCAGTGACTAAAAGGCTTAAGTGATGGGTTTCTGCTGACAATGGTGGTTGGGCTAGGTGTCAATATGAGTGTTTGTTGAGTGGTTGGGGAAAAGAAGCATGCGACAAAGATGGTCTGGTGACGATAGCTGACGTCATTAGTTAGTGAAATAGTAGATTTGAGAGCCTATATAAAAGAGTGAAAGTCTCATATTCAGGGGTTAGAAATTTTCACAATCCACAACTTGTTAAAGACAAGAGTTACAGTTAGTGATAGAGAGAGAAATATGGTCGGTTCTCCATCGCTTGAGAGAATTGTACCGGGTTAGCTAAGATCCGAGGTGTTCGATATTGTATCTTGTATTCCTCTCCACTCGTAGCTCGGGTCGGTCTTGGCCCCGGTCAGGTAATAAAATACCCCATTTATCTCATGTGGAAGTAAATTGGGGCCATATTCCGTCGAACCACGTAAACTCCATGTATTTCTCGTCTTCCTGCTAAAATTTGCTTTTGGTTCCCTACTAACAAAAAAATTCACTGCCGATGGAGGTTTATTCGAGGAGTTAATTTTACATATTACCCTTGAAACGAAAAATAGCTATCAACACTTTTTTTAAAGGCTATCATGTTCACTCGTCAAGGAAAATATCATTGCATGAGGATGAGGGTTCCTAGCTATGTGAGTGCAAGGTTGTGTTTATTTATAGGAGTAGATGGCAATGGATCGAGAGTTTTGTCATGCTCGGCCCATGTCAGGTTTCTGTCGGGTCGAGCATTTTTTAAAAAAAAAAAAAACTAAGTTTTTTGGAAAATAAAATAAAATTTTTAATGCTTAAAAATGGGGAAAAATTAAATATTTTTATTGTTTTTTAGATTGGACATTAAAAATTTAGTTATGGATTTATGTATTTCATATTAAAAATTTATTAATTAAAATTAGACCTGATCCTGGGCCAAGCTTTACGTCGGGCTCAAGCTTTTTAGCTACCTTTATATTTGACTTGAAATTATGACTCTAAGAGGTATAGGAAAACCAGTTAAACTCATCGTTCTTTAAAAAAATGAAGAATTGCCCCCTCGATAAAAGGAGCCCGCTAAGAAAAGAGAAAAGAAACGGATTGGGATCTATGATTGTATGGCTTCGAAGGGAGCAAGTTTTATTGAGAAAGATTACTTTTTTAGGTCAAATAGTTGAGAGTGATATGCCATTAGATGAATTATGTTATAAATCCATGAGTAAAATTCGTCCTTAAAAAACGACTTATAAGAAGAAAGAGTCCATGAGCATATATTCTCAGTGGAGCTTTTTACACTCCACAAAAATACTAAACGAACTCATTTTCCAAGTTTATTTCCAAAAATACCCACGTTTTAGTGTGTGTAGAATTACAAGCTCCGCTCTTTATTTAAAACTCATATGCTTCGGATGGGCATGGCCATGTCCTCTAAATGCAATGGACTATTTATTCATCCCATCATATGAGTTGGAACTTTGAAGCAGCCTTAAACCTTATCCATAATCCTCAGACTGAAGCCACGAACCCAGCCCGTAAATCTTGAAGCGAATGAGAGGAATACTGGGCCTGTAAAGCCCAACAATCCAGATGCTCGAGTGTGTTGAAAAATATCGGGCCTATGAAGCCCAATATCTTGTTCAATTGTTTGGGCCAGAGCCCAAAGAGCCCGTAATCTCAGTACCTTCTTTTGCTTTCTCGTTACTCTTCTTAATTCACAAATTGCGATCCAGCTCTATTGGCTGTCACCATATGGCCTCCTCGTTTCTACGTCAATGACCTTAACGTGTTCGCGAAAATGCCTAAATGAAAGCAAAATGTAAATGAAAAATTAATATAGCAGCTATTCGGCTATCTTTTTTCTCTTATTTTTCATTCATGTTCGCGGTTGATAACGAAACTTTCTTCGGGATTCATAACTTTTTTTCCCCTTCAATTTGCTTGCAGTTGCCATCATGATTCTTCGTCGATTCGCAGTTGCATTTGCTAACTCAAGAAGGTTCTTTAGTCATAACAGTAGCAATGAATTTGCAAGCGCAATTGCGGAGCTCAATAAGGTAACCCACTGTTGTATATTTTTTAACGAAGTTTATTCATGTAGTTGTTGGGATATAATATTGTGTAAGGCTTGTCCAATTGGTTGAAAATAAACCCATGACTTCCGGCTGCTAGGGTTTTAGTCTCACCGGAGGAAGGCGTCCTACACCGTGGACAAATTCGCACCACGGTGGGTCTTACAGTACCCAAAGCAGACAAAAAGTCTTCCGCAAAAATACCGTAGCTTGATTGTATCTTTGTTGCATTTCAAAAACCAACATGACTTTCGGCGCTTTTTGTGAAAGGTTTTTGCCCCTACCCGTGGGTACCACCATGGCGCGAATGTATGCTGTAGCACTGTTTGGCTAACTTGGTAGTACATTTGGTGTAATTGAAAATACCTACATTGCTTCCAGCGTCAGAGTTCAACTCTCACGAAGGCGTCCTGGGTATCCAAACAGCACTATACCATGGACAAATTCGCGCCATGGGGGTCCACAAATGTGAAATTGGTCAACACGCACCCAGCAGCTTTGCTGCCAAATAAGTAGAGCATAATGAATCTTGAAAAGCTCCTTTTGATTGATATGAGGGAATGATTGAAGTAAAGGATTCAAGCTCCATTTGAAACATAAAAGAGTTGGATCCATTTAAAATAACACTAATCAAGTTATTATTTTCTTTCATATATCTAGTTCAATTACTGAGGTAGAGTCTAATCTAATGTCAAGACACAGCACACGCTTATCCAGTATATAAAATTCCATTGGGAAAATGGATGGATAATTGTAGTGACCATGGTTTGAATTTTATGTGATAACTCTGCTCTTAGGAGATGGAATCGGTCTTTGGTGAACCTCCTCCTTCAAATGGATTTTCTGGTTCTGTAAGTAATGATTTTATGGCTCAGAAAGCTCAGTTGACATCTCAAAAAATAAGTGAAAACTCACCCAGCCTGACCCACATTGACCGGACAGGAGAAGCACAAATGGTGGATGTCTCTCCAAAAGAAAATAGTAAAAGAACTGCCATTGCTAGTTGCAAGGTAATTCTGGGCAAGAAGGTGTTTGATCTAGTCTTGGCAAACCAACTGGCCAAGGGAGATGTCCTTAGTGTAGCGAAAATTGCAGGCATTAGTGGAGCAAAGCAAACAAGCAGTCTCATCCCACTCTGTCACAATATTACCTTGAGTCATGTTCGTGTTGATCTTACGATGAATTCAAAGGATTTTAGCGTAGATATAGAAGGGGAAGCAGTGTCAACAGGGAAAACTGGGGTTGAAATGGAAGCAATGACAGCTGTGACGGTTGCTGGTCTAACAGTCTATGATATGTGCAAGGCTGCTTCAAAGGATATTCAGATTACAGATATAAGGCTTGATCGCAAAACTGGTGGGAAAAGTGGGGACTGGTGCAGGGCGAAGTAATGGTATCTTTGGTGCAAGAATAAAATGTTAGGGCTATCAAAAATCTTGGATGTCCGTACTTATACGACCTTCTAGATATAGCTTCACAATCACAAGTACCCTGGTTTGTTTTCAATGAATTTCGTTGAATCTTTACAAACATAAAGTTAGTTTCTTCACCTAAAGCGAATGTGAACTGTATTGTTTTCATCTCGTATATTTCTTAAACTCATCTAACCCATGCTTCAGGCCTTTTAATCCTAGCTTGCTTTTCTATATAAAAGCATGATTGGTTTTAGCTGGTTATATTAATTGAGGTATAAGGGATCTCAGAGTAGTGTAGCTATGCTTTGCTTGGAGACTGATTAGCCCCAAATTTTTTTTTCTTGAGTGTTAACCAAGCAAGCAAAAGTTAAATTTCCCAATCTACTCCGCATTTTACTTCTCTTTATGGCAGTGTCCGGGTCCATGTCAGATATTTTCTTCTGGTTTCTGTAGTATCGAAAATGAGTTATTCTTCCTAATGATTTGTTTGTTTGTTACCCATCCCATTTGTTTGAACACTATGCTGTTAAAGATACCGCCTTTGGATGGGCATTTGCTGGTTTTTTCAAGTAGCCATTTAGGGGATATAGGTTTACCTCTCTTGGCGGGTTTTTCATCAATTAGCAATGATGCTAAGATCACATATTTCAGGGAATAAGTCAGTTTACTTGAAGCTTTTATCTGTTTAAAAGCTTACATCATTTGGTATAACCTCTTTTGGGATGTTCATTTGGCGAGTCGAGTCAGGTTAGTTTTTTAAACCTGACGCAGATCGGGTTGAGTTGGTGGGTCAGAGTCATAACCTATGTAAGTTAATATTTAGAGAGAGTAACTATCAGGATATTAAAGTTATATGGATGAATTCTGAAATACTCTATTTCATTCAATAATGTGGGTCGGGTCGGGTCAGGCCAGGCCAGTTCAACCCGATCAAAATTCATGATTTGACTCAATGGATTGATCGAAATTTGTACATCCCTATCCCTAACCTCTCTATTGTTCTTTTTCTTTTTTTTTTTTTTGGCTTAATTGGTGGGCATACTTAAGTTCAATCTCTTTCGGTTCATGATTCCTCTTTTTTTCTCAATTGTTCTTTTTTGCTTTTGAGATTATATTAGCCCCCACACGGTTGAGGTAACAGGCTTCAATTATTCATCTGAGCATTGATCATAGACTCATATTGAACAAAATTGCTTAGGGGACCATGGCTAATGAGTAATGGCTGTTCCAATAAGTTAGTAAAATATATAGAATATGACAGTTTCTTTGGAAATAAATGTGATGGGCTGAAGATTTATACATCACATATAAATTTGGTGAGAAAAGCTATAATCTATATGCATTATGAGAAGACTTTTTTTTTTTTTTTTGGAAATGTGATGGGCTGAAGATTCTATATATTTACTATAAGAATTGCAAAATCTAATAAATAATAGTAAAATATTCTTGTAACTAAG
>SKCR01000534.1:0-29196 GCA_019454045.1 Zanthoxylum bungeanum | reverse complement strand
TTGGATTGGATCCAATCGATCTTAGAGATCTACCTGGTTAATTATCATACAATTTGTTGGCCAAAGTCAAGATTGTGTGATATCTAAACGGGATCCTAGCCCACTAGGAAACGCGGTTTCCCGAGTACTCGACAGAGGGTTAGAGGCTCGCCGAAAAATAGTGGGAGGCAAGAATTGAATTTGCAATATTCGTTCAATACTCGCCATACGCGCTCAAACAAATATCATTCGTCGTTATAAATTAAATGTTAGTTGGACTAATATTTAAATGTTGTTTTAATAAATAGTTGGACTATATATTCAAACTATTCATTATAGTTGATTTTATAATTGGATTATAGTAATCAATATAATTGATTTTAATCTATTAAATTATAGTTGATTAAAGTTGGACTATTGTAATCATTATAATAAATAGTACCTAAATCGTTGATTAAATAGTTGGACTATTAGAATCAAGATATAAATTGAAAGATTGACATTTAAAAACATAATCCTAGGGAAAATGTGTTTAAATGGTTTAATTTTCAAATTGGGAATAATTCGGATGGTCTTGGAAACTAATAAAGTTACTTTATTTGATAAAATAACATATTATGCCTAAGCCCGGAGTTAAGCAAATAGTAGAGCATGATCTTTGGAAGATTATGTGATGATAACTTTAGTGCTTAATCCATTATACTTACCGCAGTAGACTCCTTAATTTCTGAATCAGAACTAAGGATTAGATCCTTATAGTATGATAAAGAAATTGAAGGATATTCAAAGATCTATTTTAGATTTTAGAAGTACTAAATTGCAATAAATAACTCTTGGATAGTTAATGACTATTCTTAAGGAGATAAAGTCAAATTTGCAAGTAGGCAAGTAGCGCAAGGCGCACCTTACTTCGATATTCCAGAAACCCGAGGCTTGGCCAAAGGCTACTGGAATGTGAAAAAAGGGCAAAGGCAATATCATTATAATCTTCTGGGAAGATAAATGACATATCCCAAAATGTCTGCACAATTGTGGCAAACGGGATCGCGGAAGCGTGACTGCCGTTTGGACAAAGCAGACATGAAGGAATTGAAGACGAGCAAGGCTCTGACTTCAAATATGTTTGTCAACATTATGTTCACTACTAGTATTAAAATTGAATTTTAGATACTTAGTGTGATATATACATATATTGATGTTCAGAATCTGTTTTAAACAGGATACTGACTTCAATTGAGATTTAATCTACGAATTGGAAACGGGACGAAAGTCGCTGTTTTAACCGTAGATACCTAAGTTTAGGAACTACCCTCGGGTGTGTACCTAAATTTGGAAACTGTTATAATGTAAATAGTTTGACTAGATACATTATCTCTATATCAGTGTTTGACCGTTGCGGGGTGAACCTTTATATTCTAGAACACTAAAGTGTTTTATATATAAAGATGATATTGAGATAAACACATTAGATGTGAATAACAGCATTTATATTGTGAATATAAATAAATCTCAAATATATAAAATGACAAACAAATAGCTCAAACTGATTTGATCAGAAGAAACATATTGTGGCATTGTTGTCTGGGACACAATTAAACCAGACTCGTATATCCACACTTTTGAAGAGTGGGTACTCGGACTGATTTGATTCTATTCAAATAAAGTCTACGAATCTAGTTTATTGGGCAATGTGCCTATAACACTATTTACTTGGTAAAAGTTTAAATGCCACTGATCTGTTAGCCCTAGTTCATAGTGAAGCAAGTGGCCCATATCTAGCTAGGCTAGATGTGGATATGAATATTTTGTGACCTATACGGATGTGGCATCGCGTTATGGTTATGTGTTTCTTTTGAAACACAAATCAGAAACTTTTAAAGTTTCGACACGAAATAGACAAACAGATCGGCTAAAGTATTAAACCGTCACGGTTAGACCGTAATGGAAAATCCTTAAGCAATAAGTTTCTAATATACTTGAAAGAGTATAGTATTCTTTCAAATGAGGACTCCTCCCGGAACACGTCAGTTTGACGGTGTGTCCGAACTGAGTAACCGAATTTTGTTAGACATGATAAGGTTAATCATGAGTCGCTCTGAGCTACCATTTCCTTCAACGGATAAGCTTTAAACGGTGCAAGAACTTATTTAGAATAAGGTTCCATTAAAATCTGTTTGGCAGATATTTCATATTAGATATGAACAAGAAAGAAACCAGGTTTCTCATTCCTGATAATTTGGTTTGCTAGGCATACGTTTGGATGATACCAAACTAGAACCCAAATTGGATAAGTGCCAATTGTAGGTTATCCTAGGGATACCATAAGTATAGTACTTATACAACTCACAAGAGAACAATTAGATTGTTGCTCACCATGCGGTTTTCCTAAGAGGAATACCGATATGCAGTGGTAAGTGGGAGGGAGGATAGTAAAACTCGATGAAAATCGGAGTAATACTATTCCTAGCACCGATCCTAATGGAACATAAATAGTTCATCAAAGATGAAACTATTACCAATAATCTTCAAATACACAGAACCGCGTATGTCGGAGAGAGTCAGAAAACAACCTGGGGTATGGGTTTCTGATCTCACCTCATAAAGATGTCTATCTTATTGAGGAATACCAACTGATTACGTATGAGGAAATGATACAAGGTATCGACTCCCTATTATGACAAAGTGTCATAAGTCCGAAATAGATTCCATGTATATCAACAAGTTTGGATAGTAGTTGATGTACCGCAAGGCATTGTGCCTATTGGTACTTATAAGTCTTCAAGGAAGACATACATGGATGGCAACATACCAACGTATAAAGCTAGGCTTTTAGTGGAAAGGTATCGTTATCAACATTGTGTTGATTACGATTCAACCTTTTACCTGTTGCCACGGTAAATCCATTTGGATAATGCTTGCTAATGCTGCATGTTTCATTTATGAAATATGTTAGCTTTACGGGAAAATCTCTTTCCTGAGAAGGAAACCTTTCGGAGGATGTTTATAACATCCTGTCGGTTTTGTCGTACCAAAACTAGCAAACAAGGTTTGCAGGTTATTCGATCCATGTTTGGATTGAAGCAAGCATAGGTTTCTTAGAATTATCGTTTTGATGTAATCATAATGGTTTATGATTTAATTCAAAAATGAAAATGATTCTTGTGTATATAAGAGGGTTAGTGGGAGCGCACTGACAATACTTTCCTATAAATAATGATAATATGTCATTTCTTAGAAATGATATTCCCATATAAACTATCGGCGAAAGCTAGACTTTCGAAAACTCTTCGTAGAATCGTACATTGGAAAATGTACGAGACCTGGTGTCTCATACGCTTTGAGCATATGGATTCACAAACATGCCAATCCGAGTGATATTCACTGGATTGAAGTTAAGAACATCCGTTAGTATCTTAGAGATCTAAAGATGTTGTCTTAATCTATGGAGAAGGAGAACTTGAAGTGACTGGGATCACTGTAGCAAGTTTCCTAAACCGATAAAACGACTAAAAGTCACAAACGGTACTATACAGTTTGAATAACGGTACAGTGAGCTAGAAATCTTCCAAGCAAGATACTATTACCGAATAAACAACAAATGCGGGTTATTGCTGCAGCTGAAGCGGCAATAGAAGCCTTCTGGTTCGATAATAAATCTAATTAGATTAGATATAGTTCTGTTAGCAAGCTGAGCTAGGCGTCAGCACAGGCTAAAGAATTAATGGTCTCATCAACGATCCAGATAAATACTTTAACTATTCATCTGGTTCGTTCGGATCATACATCGTGGCGATGTGATGATCGAATAAATCGCATCAGAGGATAATCATGCAAATCTGATGATGAAAGAATTCCTCAGCAATTTAAGCCAACCGTACATAGTTCGGGTGTAAGACACTTGAGTGACTGGCTATAGGCCAAGTGGGAGATTGTTGGACAATTATGACCAATATCGTCACTATTTGTACAGATCACGGTGTTGTTTTACAAATTAACTATGTGACAAAGGAGATTGCACTCTTATCATTTGTGATTAGATCACCTAGATATATAATGATATGAGGTCTCTGTGATTTGTTCCTGGATTGAGAATGATATGAGACAGTATCAATCCACGAAGGATAAATCATTAAACATTCCTAGTTAGAGCATTATCCAGATTGGACATCGATGAATGCGTAAAAGACTAGTATTACACTTGTGCGCGTTGTGAGGACACAACAAAATAGTTCTTATATATTTGGGTATAGGATACTCATGCAAGTGTAATAGGAGGTTGTGTTTCACCGATGGTACGGGAAACAGCTTCGCTCTGGATAAGACCCCCTCAGAATTCCATTGGTAGTATGACTATGTGTCTACGGAAATCCGAAATCAGGGTAGGTGTATTTGGTCTTAACCTGAGACTTGCACCGCTAATACATACGACAATCAATATACTTTGGTTGAGGTTGTCCAGGGCTTTAACCGGTTCTGTATACGCCAATATTGGGTATATTGAGAATCATAGTGTGTTGGGTGTGATGTCAAGATGGAAGTGTCACTCCAGTCATATGGAGTTGATGATCGCGCAGGGATACAGAACTGGCTCTCTATATAAGGTTGCAACCATCGGGATAATATGACTTGGTCATGATTATCCAATATTAAAGAGACTAGTTGCTCGTTATCCGATATATGCTTCGTACAGGGCAGACACTGTACCAGCCCCAGGCCTCGCATGTGATCATCTGATACTGGACAGATATACGCAATACTACGTATACTACGCCTAATATAGATCCTTTATTCCTGTAAGGATATTTCCGGAGAATTGGGTAGGCATGGCGCTTTGCTAGAGGCCAACCTTGTCTTGTAAATCGGTATTAATGTAGTACGAGGTACTTACGTGTTCGGATAGTCCGACGACCGAATTTATTGCCAACATATCCGGGGATCTCATGGGTCGCTTCCCAAAGATTCACCGATGATGTATGGCTCGCACTTTAATTAATCTGGGATTAATAAGATGAGAGAGAAAATTAATCTAGGATTAATTGCAGAGATATTTTATCTGGGATAAAATATCAATTAAAGAGAGAGAACGAGTAATTTGGAATTAATCGATAAATTAATATATTTGATATATTAAACGAAATTGGATTTCGACGCGGAATTAAAATTAGATTTTAATTCGGGCAATCGAATTAATTTAGAATTAATTCGTTAGCGATATGAATAGTGATTTCGCTAGGCGTAATCATATAATTACGACGCAACAGAAAATTCGTTAATTTGGAATTAGCAAACCGAGCCCGAGATTATTTGCGAGCGCATTCGCATTTCGAATTCGAGTGCGGCACACAACTCAAATCGAGCGTCAAATCGCTAATCGCATCTAGCATCACATCAAGCGTCAAATCACATGTCACTTTGAGTGATGTGACACTTGATTGATTGATGTGACAACTAGTCACTTTGAGTGATGGTAGTTGTTTGGTTAGTGAATGAGTGTGGAACACTCAAGGTTGGTGTAAAGCTTTTTGAAAGCTTAACAAGACATTTACAATATTTTAATATATGGTATATATGTCTTTGATTTTTTGAAAATCAACACAACTCTCACAACTCCTCTCTCTCTCCATTTCTCTCATCTTTCACGCCCAAAGGGGCCAAATTTTCTTCTGGTTAGGCAGTGAACTGCCATGACTCAAGAGGAAGAAATGGGAAGCAAAGTGTGATTTTGTGGCAAAATCGAGAGTGCTAGCCCACTCCGGGATCAATGCGAAGGTGATAGGGAAGTCCACCCATGAGCCGGGAATCGTTTCGCAAAGCTTGGAGCTTGATTCTTGGTGATCAAAACCGAAACCAGTGAGGAATTTCACTGCACTGCCGAACCAGTCCATGAGGCAGAAAATTGAGTTTTTGTTGCCTTCGCGTCGCTCAACCGCTCGATGTAAGTATTCTGTGACTTCTCGAATGTATTCACTTATATTTCATGCATGATTTGTGATCCTGGGACCCTTAGATTTGCCAACACCTATACCCAAATATATGAGAACTATGTCGTTGTTCCCTCACAACGCGCACAAGTGTAATACTAGTCTTTTACGCATTCATCGATGTCCAATCTCGATAATGCTCTGACTAGGGATATTAATGATTTATCCTACGTGGACTGATACTGTCTCATATCATTCTCCGTCCAGGAATAAATCACAAGGACCTCTCATCATTTATACATCTAGGTGATCTAATCACAAATGATAAGAGTGCAATCTCCTTTGTCACATAGTTAATTTGTACAACAACACCATGATCTGTACAAATAGTGACGCTATGGGTCATAATTGTCCAACAAAAACATGGCACCAAATCCTCCACCAACATGTTTGGTGGAAGTTTGACAATTGCCATTTTTTATTTTTTTATTTTATTTTGGTTTAGAAAATGACTTTAATAATTACACATAACATACTTCCGGATGTTTTATCAATTTCGATCATGAAAACTTCAGAATTCGAAATTATTATGAACGTCAAAGTTGTAGATCTTTGAGTCTTATTTAATCTGAAACTTGAATTACCTCAATCCGATATCGGAGTAGAACGTTATGGCCAAAATACGAAAATTACGCAAAGTTGAAATTTCCGAAATTGTAATTCGTTAGAACGCCATTTCAAGTTTCCAACCTCTAAAATCCAAATGTCAAGTCCAGTTTTTGCCCTTATTTGTTCCATATTTCGTCCTGATTGATTCCATTGCGTCCCGGTTTTATTTTATCTGCAAAATAAACTAAAACACATCAAACCGTTCATAAAACTTGAGAAACTATACAAAATATTAAGTCAAATGTGCGGTAAATATTGATATATTTTCCGCTCATCACACCCCCAACCTAACATTTTGCTAGTCCTCGAGCAAAACAAATAGAAAATGAAATAAACAACAGGAACTAAGTTAAACTAAGCCACTTTCGTATGGATCACGATTGCATTTAGCGTATGCAACAAGCCTTTAAACCCCTAGGTGTCCCTAGTAGACGAGTTGCAGTCTCATAAGGGCTTACAGTAACGATACCCACAAACGTCGATCTAATGCACACAAAAGTAAAAAGACAAAAGAAAAGAGAATAAACAAGTTAGTGACTAAACAAGTGAAACTTCTTATCCAAGTTAGTAGTTGTTTTCTTTCTTTCTAAATTACCAAATAAGTAAATTCTCATATTATTTTTTTTATCATTCTCCATATGCACAACCAACAATGTATTAATCAAATCATTATGTCCACAATATTCATAAGCGCAGTTGAAAAGAGAGTAATATTTTTGTCCTAAAGTTATATCAGAATTCACACATTTTTAGCAATTGATTTTTTTTTTGATTTTTTTTATTTTTATTTATTTATTTACAATATCTTCAATCCATGTAGCGAGCTTTGGGCCAGTGACTCTCAAGCCAATTGACTTTAGGGCACTAGGTGTTAAGACACCCTTACAGACTTAATTACTCGGATTTCATATATCTTTTTTTTTATATATATATATAACATCTACAATCCATGTAACGAGCTTTGAGCCAGTGACTCCCAAACTAGTTTTTTAGGGCACTAGGTGTTAAAACACCCATACAGACTTAATTACTCGGATCTCAGATGTAATTTTTTTTTTTTGCATTATTATTCCATTGCTTTTTAGATGCTTCATCTAATTAAACTAGAGCACTGAATATTACAAACTTTTCAATTACAACTCATGGCCGTATTTTACCATGCATATTGATAATACCTGTCAACTGAGCATATGAAGATCCAATTTAATCATTTTTATGGAGAATTCACAAATTAAATAATTCAAAAGGAAATAAACAAAAATTAACTTGTTACGAAATAGGTTGAGATACGTCTCAGGAGTGGAAATTCCATACACAGCTATCTCACACCAATTTCACCTAATTAGTCAAGTTAAAAACACAAAAAAACAAAATATATTTTTTTTTCAATTTTTTTAAATTTTTTCGAATTTTTGAAAATATCTTGACTAAAAACCAAGCAAAAACAATACAACGAAAAAATAAAAATAAGATACTAATCAACTATTCCCCTCCCCAAACCTAATTAAGACATTGTCCCCAATGTCTAAAAAGTAGAAGAAGAGTTTAGAAGACAATAATTGGTTAGCTGAAATTCTACATTTAAAAAGAAAATTAAAGGTTAAGATCCAGATTTATCTGACGCTTCTTACCACGATCATTATCGGACCAGTTTATCTTGGAAATGATAGGGTCAATTTGTGGTTCAAAAGCTAAGAGTTGGTCAATTAAATCATGGGCAGTTCTGGAAATGAATAGGATATCTTTTACAGGTTTTGACACGAACCCATTTCTCCGGACATCATCAAGAAACACAAAGAAAATCATAAAATCCAACAAAATTAAACAGTCCAATTGGTTTCTGGTGTATGTTTAAATTCGCCCAAGATAGCACTGTAAAAATTTACTCTATCGTACCCAAGCCTCTTGGCAAAGCAGTAAATGCATAAGCATGATTAATCATTTCAACCAGCCGTTCAGACATATCTGGCACGATAAGTTCCTCTCTGTTTGATGGTCCTATAAAGTTCGCCTTCGCCGATGGTTTTGGGATGATTCCCAAAACTTGACTACCTCCTTCCTGTACGGCCATTGAAACGTATCCCATTAGTCCAAGATTGACTCGCCATATACTAGTGTATATTCCTTTCAGCTATGACTCTACCCAATTCTATGCTGCCCCAATGAATTATGGCTTAGAACCAACATTAGTACCGCAAAACACACATATGTTTACAACTCGTCTTATTGAAGTTGCTTCTATTTTTTTAATTTATGTATTTCTTTCTCAAATCTGGATGTCTTCAAGAGTGCAATAACGAGCTGAATTTATAGAACCTGAAAAAAGGTGAGTAATAATAGCACTAGTACCTCCCAAATGATAATTATTAGCTGAACAGTAAAATATATCGTGAAAGTCAAAAAGTATGGATCCTATCGGCGAAAATTAAGGAAATCACAACCGAAAAGTAAATGAAAGCAATTATTAAGGCAACAGAATTGTGTACGCAATACGCCACTCGCTTGGTATATAAATCCATTAGGATGCGTCTCAAGAATCCATTCCTTACTCAGCCATCACTAATGAATTAAATCTCATCATTGTGATTGTCAAACACCATTCCTCCAGTCTTGTTCTGCCTTAAATGCTCCGTTTGTACTTTTCCCTGAAAATATCACACAAAATTAAAAACTCTACAACATGTATACATAAAATATAAAAATTTAAATTTAAATAAAAATTTTTGCATTGGTTGCCTCCCTGCTAGCGGTAAATTTTTCATCTTCAGCCAGACGTTACTGAAGTCCATCTGTCAAGGAGGCTTCACCGTGGTTTTGGATGTCCGATTAGAGACAATCCAATGAGCGTTACTTTTGAAGGGTCTCTTCCAACGGTAAAGATGTCTCATTCAGTGCTTGTGCCACCTTTTTAAACTATGTCGCTCCAGTGGTTCCTGAAAAGAAAGAAAGAAAATCAGGAGGTCTCGTATGGTGCTTGACTTGGAATGAGAGTTCCGTTCTGTCAAGCTTTTGAACGATGTCTTTGATCTGTACTCCCCAAAACATTGATGTTTCTCCTGAATGCATGAGATCTTCAATATAGTCAGATATTTGCTTCTTCATTTGTTCTGCTTCTTTCTCCATATTTTCTTCACAGATGTATTTTAGGATTTCTTTGTTCAGCTCTTCATCTGTCATCTGTGAAATGCATGCTCCATATGTGTCAACCTGAGGATGTAAAGATGTGTCTGATTGTAATTTTTTATCCTCTATGGTTAATATGAATGGCTCAGGTAGCTCTTATTCAAACATCAGTGCAATGTATGCTCCAAGATCTTCATTTTGAGGTTGCAGAGTTTCCTCCTCACTTGTTGTTGGTACAAACAGCTCTGTTTCTTGTTCCTCATCAGAGTCCGATGAATAATAAAATAAAATTGAGATTCTGCTAGTTCGGGCTCCTGAACTGATACCTCAGGCTCCTAATACTGCTCAGCCTCTTCCTCTGTTAAGGTGTCATTATGAAATGTTTTATACTCGAAGGCTTCGTCAGTGTTATTTGAATTTGTTCCGTGATGTATGTAGTTCTGATTGTTGATTATTTGTCTCAATTCATTTGTCAGCCTCTGTAAGGTTTTTATGTGATCCAGAAACGTTGCATCATGTTCAGCTTCCCGTTTCTCGAGCCTATTTATCAATTATCTTTCCACTGATGGTTCTGGTCCTTGAAGATCGTAAGTTGATGGCGGATAAGATGGAAAATGTGGTTCAGTAAAATATGCTGGTTCATTCTATGAAGGTCTCTGATAGTTTTGCCACCCTGAATTTGAGAGGTATATGCATTGATCGCTCGGTGGTTACCATCACATATTTCACATCTACCCATTGCGTTCTGAAATGGTTGGGAAAATATTGTGTTGAATGGCTCTGACATCCATGGGTAGTTGTTGGGCTGGACAACAGGCCTCGGAAAACCGGATTGTTGCTCCCTGATTTGGGGTGTATCTTCACCTCGTAAAGCTCGTAATTCTTTTATCACCCAATGAAGATCCATTTTCAACCACTTGAAAAATAAAAGAAATAAATAAAAATTACTGATAAAAATAAAGAATATTAGATACAAGTAAATTAGATAGCTTCAAAATTAATAACGTAAGAAAAATAAGTCCCCGGCAACAGCGTCAAAAAATTGATCGGTGAAATCACACACGTAACGCAAGCGCATGTATCGCTCAAGTAGTATAAAAATATCGATCCCACGAGGACTTAATTTCTACTGTTGTTATTAATTATTCATACTATTTATTTACATGTATCTAATTAAAGGGAGAAATGAACGATTGCTTGATTGATTGGTTGAATGTGGATTTGCTAAATAAATAAATACACAAAAGAAAATACTAAAGAAAATAAACAAAAGACACAAATATCTAGGGTTGTGATTCCACACAATATTATTCTAATGATGAATTAATTCTCTTATATATGTGTAATAAATCAGTTTACTAACCTGGAACACGAAGATATGCAAAAGCATCTTCACACACGTAACGCAAGCGCACGTATCGCTCAAGTAGTATAAAAATATCGATCCCACGAGGACTTAATTTCTACTGTTGTTATTAATTATTGATACTATTTATTTACAGGTATCTAATTAAAGGGAGAATGAAATGATTGCTTGATTAATTGGTTGAATGTGGATTTGCTAAATAAATAAATACACAAAAGAAAATACTAAAGAAAATAAACAAAAGACACAAATATCTAGGGTTGTGATTCCACATAATATTATTCTAATGATGAATTGATTCTCTTATTTATGTGTAATAAATCAGTTTGCTAACCTGGAACACGAAGATATGCAAAGGCCTCTTCCGATGGTCAGATACAAACACCCAAAATAACCCAATTAATCATATTACTATGTTAACCAAGTTATCTGAATTTATTAAGTTCAAGTTCCAATTATGGTTACCCCCGCCCGACAGGTATATTCCTATCATGTAAGGAAATCTACCTAATAGACTTTTACCCCAAGGTGAGATCGTGAGATATTGAATTTAAGGCTGAAACCTAAAATCCATTTTCCAAGTTCATATTAAGTTTACCACATCAATATTATTAATGACCAGTTAACAAGAAGCATTAAGCTTAAGATTCAATAAACGAGCCAAAGCATCACACATAAAATAATTAAATCAATTATAAAACTCGTGAATATTGTGTTTCATCACTTCCCTGGAATAAAAATAAAATACTGGGGGTCAGGGGATACACCTTTAATATTTCAAGTATAGAAATCTCACTTTATTATAATATATAAATTTTCAGTGTTATTATTTGTCCATAAACCAGCCATATAGGTGGTAATCATTTGTCACCTAAAGACCGACCAAATATGTGGTGTCACATTATGTCAAATAAATAAAACCAGCCATTAAGGCAATATCAACTTTAATCCATATTATTAAATTACAATTTCCATATTATAAATTAAGTGAGATTAATCTACCTTATCATATTAAAGGTTTCACCATTCCCCCAGCGGAAATTAACTACTAAACATAAAAGAAAGTAAAAACAAACAAACTATTATTACTAAAAATAAAAATAAAAATACATTACAAAACTACTAAATAAAACACACAAGATACAATCCTTAATTCCTTATTAAGAAACCAAGGAAAGTATGAAATTTACAAATGAAATGGTTTGGTATTTATAGGTAAAATTTTATCTCTACCAATTTCTCCACAAATTTCTCCACCAAACATGGCACCAAACAAGGCACCAAATCCTCCACCAAACATACAAGCATGTTTGGTGGAAGTTTGAAAATTGCCATTTTTATTTTATTTTATTTTATTTTTGTTTTGAAAATGACTTTAATAATTACACATAACATACTTACGGATGTTTTATCAATTTCGATCATGAAAACTTCAGAATTCGAAATTATTATGAACGTAAAAATTGTAGAACTTTGAGTCTTCGTTAATCTGGAACTTGAATCATCTCAATCCGATATTGGAGTAGAAAGTTACGGCCAAAACACGAAAATTACGCAAAGTTAAAATTTCCGAAATTGTACTTTGTTAGAACACCATTTCAAGTTTCCAACCTCTAAAATCCAAATGTCAAGTCCAGTTTTTACCCCTATTTGTTCCATATTTTGTCTGATTGATTCCATTGAGTCCCGATTTTATTTTATCTGTAAAATAAACTAAAACACATCAAAACGTTCATAAAACTCGAGAAACTATACAAAATATTATGTCAAATGGGCAGTAAATATTTATATATTTTCCGCTCATCAATGACCTCAACTTGTATAGTTTAGAAAAGTCGTTTGTGTTCTTCGTGAATTCAGAGGTGGCTGAATTACGTACATATAAGCTAGGCTTATATGACATATGTGTCTAAACTTAGAGAGTCCCAATATGAAGTACATTGAGAACTTGGGTAGCCGATTAATTTTGATAAAAGATAATATTTGATATTATAATTATTAACTAAGATAATCAAGTGTTATTGGATAACATTGATTATTTACTTTGACCTAATTGGATTAATTCAATAATTACACAATGACTTAATTGTAAAATCATAATTATCTCTATCATTTGAGGATATTATGTTAATTATAAGTATGTAATAATATGTGGTTTTGGCTTGATTTAATTGGATTAAATTAAAGTGGTGAACTGATTCATTTCCTAATCTTTGTCTTGATTTAATTGGATTAAATTAAAGTGGTAGACAATGGAGATTAGTCACACCTAAATATACATATTTGAAAAAATTAGATTAAACCCACCTAAAAGTTGATTACAACTTTTATTAATTAAAAATTACCTAAGTTTTGCTATAAATAGCAAGCTTTAGGAAGGTTTTAATTAAGCAAAGCAAAAGCTTGAGAAAGCTAAATATAAGTAATTCTTTGAGAAATTAGTCTAAGTTAGAGAAGTGTTTAGAGAAGCTTGTGAGGTCTCTACAACATTTCATCTAGGAGAAATCAAGATTGGATCTTGAAGTGAAGGTTGCTAGCATTGGAATCAAGATTAGATCTTGGAGTGACACTTGCAAACCTTGGAAGTTCTCTAAGCATTTCAAAAAAGAGAAGAAGATTGAATTTTTACATTAAGTTTGCTAGGTAAGTTTGAACTTCTATTAAGTTATGTTCTTTATTATGTATTGGATGCATGATTACATAGCTTAAAGTTGAAATAAAGCTAATAGATTGTGTAAGGATGCTTTGGAAGTATAAACACAATATACTTGTTAATTAGGTCAAAGATGTTCATGTTGGACATGAAATAATTAATAAGAGTTTGGAACTCTAGATTAAAGCTTAGAGTTATGACTACAATTCTAGAATCACTTGACAACCTTTGGGTGACCTAGAAATGTTCACGAGTCACTTCATTGTAGGATTCTAATTTGGTTTTTGTTTTGGATTGAAAATTTATGCAAGTGCGTATTTAGAATAAATTTATGTTTTTGTAAAAATATTTGATATTTTGAAAAACTTAATTTTTGTTCTATAATATGTGTTGGTGTTGGTTTTGATATTAAAATTAATTCTGGGTGTTTTGAAAGTTTATGGAATGTTAGAATCAATTAGGGTTAAAAACCATATTGCCTTCAGCTATCTGATTCCAAATGAAATTAAAAAAAATGTTCATTGAACTATACGCTACAGTGCCGCGCGCACTGTAGTGCTTACAGTGCGTGTGCGTACTATAGCGCGCACGGTATGGGCTACACGCGCTAAATTTATTTTTCTTCGTTCTTGAGCTTTCGGACTCCGATACACTCGTAATGGAATATAGTATTTCATTAAATATATTAAAATTACACTCATGCTTGATATCTATGGGTTAGACCCATTTCCGATGCACGGGATACCGATCCGATCCTAGGGGTTCCACATCCGTCCCAACAGAATGGTATCAGTAGCAAGACTTAACCTCACAATATATGTTGCATGTTAGACATGTATTTGAATCTATGCCTCTGCATTTTAATTTAATTGTGCATAAGATATATTGGATATGTAAAACATGTTTTAAATTAAAATTTTGACCTAATTAAATTAGTGACTTGATTGTCATAAATCTCCCATGATTATGTGATTACTTTATTTTAAGTAATAGTATTAGTAATGTTGGAGCATTATTGGATGGTTTGTCTTGTTAATACGGAGATGAATGAGTTCTTACTACTTATATCCAAGATCGATATTAGTTTGAGGGTATAAGTGCTCGGAACTTAGGTCGCTCCGGTAAAATATTAGATGTAGCGTGATGTGTTAACGTAGTCACCCAATATCATCATTAGTGTGGGGGTGTACATGCGAAGCTCATTAGTGCACATTGACAAGTATACACCTAGAACACGTCTTAATCCAATATCGTCATTAATATGAGGATAAGAAACGGTTCAGGACCAAACTGTTGGAGATTCTAAGGGTCCCAAGGATCACAAATCAAGCATGAACATGTGTGAATACATTCGAGGAAGTCGTGGAATACTTACATCGATCGGTTGGGCGACACTTTGACGAACAAAAATTCTGTTTTTGCTCACTGGTTTGTGCAGTAGTGGGCTGCATTTTGCTTACTGGTTTCAGCCTTGGGAGGTCATCTTCCAAGCTCCAAGCTTTGCAAAACGATTCCCGGCTCATGAGTGGACTTCCCTATCACCTTCGCATGATCCCGGAGTGTGCTAGCACTCTTGATTTTGCTACAAAATCGCACTGCTTCCCCTTCACTGCTCACGGTTTTTCAGTGGAAAAAACTAGTGAAGAAAGCCCACCATGGGCGTGTAGATGAGAGAAAATGAAGAAAGAAGAGGAGTTGTGAGAGTTGTGTTGATTTTCAAAAAATCAAAGACATATATACCATATATTAAAATATAGTAAATGTCTTGTTAAGCTTTCAAAAACCTTTCCACCAACCTTGAGTGTTCCACACACACTCACTAACCAATCAACTCAATCAATCACATCAATCAATCAAGTGTCACATCACTCAAAGTGACATGTGATTTGACGCTTGATGTGACGCTAGATGCGACTAGCGATTTGACGCTTGATATGACTTACGTGCCGCACTCGAATTCGAAATGCGAATGCGCTCCCAAATAATCCCGGGCTCGGGTTCGCTAATTCCAAATTAACGAATTTTCCGTTGCGTCGTAATTAAATGATTACGCCTAGCGAAGTCACTATTCACGTCGCTAATGAATTAATTCTAAATTAATCTGTTTGCCCGAATTCAAATCTAATTTTAATTCCGCGTCGAAATCCAATTTCGATTAATATATCGAATATATTAATTTGCCGATTAATTCCAAATTAATCGTTATCTCTCTTTCTCTTTAATTGATATTTTATCCTAGATAAAATATCTCCGCAATTAATCCAAGATTAATTTTCTATCTCATCTAATTAATCCCAGATTAATTAAAAATGCGAGTCATACGTTATCGGTGAATCTTTGGGAAGCGACCCATGAGATCCCCGGATATGTTGGCAGTAAATTCGGTCGTCGGATTATCCGAACACGTAAGTACCTCGTACTACGTTTATACCAAATTACAGACAATGTTGGCCTCTAGCAAAGCGCCATGCCTACCCAATTCTCCGGAAATATCCTTACAGGAATAAAGGATCTGTATCAGGCGTAGTATACATAGTATTGCGTATTTCGATCCAGTATCAGATGATCACATGCAAGGCCTGGGGCTGGTACAGTGTCTGCCCCGTACGAAGCATATATCGGATGACGAGCAACTAGTCTCTTTAATATCGGATAATCATGACCAAGTCATAATATCCCGACGGTTGCAACCTTATTTAGAGAACCAGTTCTGTATCCCTGAGCGATCATCAAATCCATATGACTGGAGTGACACTTCCGTCTTGACATCACACCCAACACACTACGATTATCAATATACCCAGTATTGGCGTACACAGAACCGGTTAAAGTCATGGACGACCTCAACCAAAGTATATTGATTGTCGCAAGTATTAGCGGTGCAAGTCTTAGGTTAAAACCAAATACACCTACCCTAATTTCGGATTTCCTTAGACACATAGTCATACTACCAATGGAATTCTGAGGGGGTCTTATCCAGAGCGAAGCTATTTCCCGTACCATCGGTGAAACACAACCTCCTATTACACTTACATGAGTATCATATACCCAAATATATGAGAACTATGCCGTTGTGCCCTCACAACGCGCACAAGTGTAATACTAGTCTTTTACGCATTCATCGATGTCCAATCTTGATAATGCTCTGACTAGGGATATTTAATGATTTATCCTTCGTGGATTGATACTGTCTCATATCATTCTCAATCCAGGAACAAATCACAGGGACCTCCTATCATTTATACATCTAGGTGATCTAATCACAAATGATAAGAGTGCAATCTCATTTGTCACATAGTTAATTTGTACAACAACACCGTGATCTGTACAAATAGTGACACTATGGGTCATAATTGTCCAACAATCTCCCACTTGGCCTATAGCCAGTCACTCAAGTTTCTTACACCTGAACTATGTACGGTTGGCTCAAATTGCTGATGAAAGACTTTCGTCAGCGGATTTGCATGACTATCGTCTGATGCGATTTATTCGATCATCACATCGCCAAGATGTATGATCCGAACGAATCAGATGAATTGTCAAAGTATTTATCTGGATCATTGATGAGACCATTAATTCTTTAGCCTGTACTGACGCCTAGCTGAGCTGCTAACAAAACTATATCTAATCTAATTAGATTCATTTATCGACCCAGAAGGCTTCTATTGCCGCTTTAGCTGCAGCAATAACCCGCATTTGTTGTTTATACGGTAACAGTAACTTGCTTGGAAGATTTCCAGCTCACTGTACCGTTATTCAAACTGTATAGTACCGAAAACGACTTGTAGTCGTTTTATCGGTTATGAAACTTACTACAGTGATCCCGGTCACTTCAAGTTCTCATTTCTCCATAGATTAAGACAGCATCATTAGATCTCTAAGATAATAACGGATGTTCTTAACATCAATCCAGTGACTATTACTTGGATTGGCTTGTTAGTGAATCCATATGCTCAAAGCGTATGAGACATCAGGTCGCGTACATTTTTCAATGTACGAGTTCTCGGAGAGTTTTATCGAAAGCCAAGCTTTCACCGATTATTTTATGGGAATATCATTTCCAAGAAATGACATATTATCATTATTTTATAGGACAGCCACTTTTAGTGCGCTCCCACTAACCCTCTTATATACACAAGAATCATTTTCGTTTTGAATTAAATCATAAACCATTATGATTACATCAAAACGATAATTCCAAGAACCTATGCTTGCATCAATCCAAACATGGATCGAATAACCTGCAAACCTTGTTTGCTAATTATGGTATGACAAAACCGTCAGGATGTTGTAAACATCCTCCAAAAGGTTTCCTTTTCAGAAAAGCGATTTTCCTGTTAAGCTATCATATTTCATAAATGAAACATACAGTATTAGCAAGCATTATCCAAATGGATTTACCGTGGCAACAGGTAAAAGGTTGAATCGTAATCAGCACAATGTTGATAACGATACCTTTCCGCTAAAAGCCTAGCTTTATACGTTGGTATGTTGCCTTCCATGTATGTCGTCCTTGAAGACTTATAGTACCAATAGGCATAATGCCTTGCAGTACATCAACTAGTATCCAAACTTGGTTGATCTACATGTAATCCATTTCGGATTCATGACACTTTGTCATAACTAGGGATTCAATACCTTGTATCACTTCCTCATACATAGTCAGTTGGTATACCTCAAAAGATTGACATCTTTACGAGGTGAGATCAGAAACCCATACCCCAGGTTGTTTTCTGACTCTCTCCGACATACGTGGTTCTTGTGTATTCGAAGATTAATGTTATAGTTTCATCCTTGATGAACTATATGTGTTCCATTAGGATTCGATGCCTGGATAGTATTACTCCGATTTTCATCGAGTTTTACTATCCTCCCACTTACCACTACATATCGGTATTCCTCTTAGGAAAACCGCATGGCGAGCAACAATCTAATTGTTCTCTTGTGAGTTGTATAAGTACTATACTTATGTATCCCTAGGATAACCTATAATTTGGCACTTATCCAATTTGGGTTTTAGTTTGGTATCATCCAAACATATGTCCATCATTCCCAAATATTCAGGAATGAGAAACTTGGTTTCTTTCCTGTTCATATCTAATATGATATCTGTCAAATAGATTTTAATGGAACCTTATTCTAAATAAGTTCTGCACTGTTTATGCTTATTCGTTGAAGGAAATGGTAGCTCAGAGCGACTCATGATTAATCCTTATCATGTCCATCAAAATTCGGTTTACTCATTTCGGACACATCGTCAACTTGATGTGTTCTGGGAGGAGTCCTCATTGAAATAATACTTTACTATTTCAAGTATATGAGAAACTTATTGCTTAAGTATTTTCCATTACGGTCTTACCGTGACGGTTTAATACTTTAGTCGATCTGTTTGTCTATTTCGTGTCGAAACTTTAAAAGTTTCCGATTTGTGTTCTTCAAAAGAAACAGATAACCATAACGCGATGCCACATCCGTATATGTCACGAAATATTCATATCCACCTCTAGCCTAGCTAGACATGGGCCCACTTGCTTCACTATGAACTAGGGCTAACAGGTCGGTGGCATTTACACTTTTACCAAGTAAATAGTATTTTAGGCACTTTGCCCAATAAACTAGATTCGTAGACTTTATTTGATTAGAATCAAATCAGTCCTGGTACCCGCTCTTCAAAAGTGCGGATATACGATTCTTGTTTAATTGTGTCCCAGACAAAAATCCCACAAATTAGTTTCTTCTGATCAAATCAGTATGAGCTATTTGTTTGTCAAGTTATACCTTTGAGATTTTATTTATATTCAAAATATAAATTCTGTTATTCACATCTAATGTGTTTATCTCAATATCATCTTTATATAATAAAACACTTTAGTGTTCTAGAATATAAGGGTTCACCTGCAGCGGGTCAAACACTGATATAAAGATAATGTATCTAGTCAAACTAGTTACATAATAACAGTTTCCCAATTTAGGTACATACCCGAGGGTAGTTCCTAAACTTAGGTATCTACGGTTAAAACAGCGAATTTCGTCATGTTTCCAATCCGCAGATTAAATCTCAATTGAGGTCAGTATCCCGCTCATAGCAGATTCTGAACATCAATATATATATATATATATATATAATATATATATATATATATATCACACTAAGTATATAAAATCCAATTTTAATACTAGTAGTGAATACATTTATGACAAACATATTTGAAGTCAGAGTCTTGCTCGTTCTTCAATTCCTTCATGTCTGCTTTATTCAAACGGCAGTCACGCTTCCGCGATCCCGTTTGCCATATTTATCAGACATTTTGGGATATGTCCTTTATCTTCCCAGAAGATTATAATGATATTGCCTTTGCCCCTTTTCAACACTCCAGAAGCCTATGGCCAAGCCTTGGCCTTCTAGAATATCGAAGTAAAGTGCGCCTTGCGTTACTTGCCTAATTGCAAACTTTGACTTTATCTCCTTGAGAATAATCATTAACCCTCTAAGAGTTTTTATTGCAATTTAGTACTTCTAAAATCTAAAATAGATCTTTGAAGATCCTTCAATTTCTTTATCATACTTTAAGGATCTAATCCTTAGTTCTGATTCAGAAATTAAAGAGTCTACTGCGGTAAGTATAATGGATTAAGCACTAAAATTATCATAACATAATCTTCCAAAGATTGTGCTCTACTGTTTGCTTAACTCCGGGCTTAAGCCTAATTTATTATTTTATCAAATAAAATAACTTATAATGTTTCCAGGACCATCCTGAAATTTATTCCCAATTTGAAAATTAAACCATTTAATCATATTTTCCCTAGGATTATATATTAAACGTCAATCTTTCAATTTATATCTTGATTCTAATAGTCTAACTATTTAATCAACGATTTAGGTACTATTTATTATAATGATTACAATAGTCCAACTATTTAATCAACTATAATTTAAAAGATTAAAATCAATTATATTGATTACTATAATCTAATTATAAAATCAACTATAAATGAATTGTTTGAATATAGTCCAACTATTTATTAAAACAACATTTAAATATTAGTCCAACTAACATTTAATTTATTTGACGAATGATATTTGTTTGAGCGCGTATGGCGAGTAATTGAACGAATATTGCAAATTCAATTCTTGCCTCCCACTATTTTTCGGCGAGCCTCTAACCCTTTGTCGAGTACTCAGGAAACCGCATTTCCTAGTGGGCTAGGATCCCGTTAAATATCACACAATCTTGACTTTGGCCAACAAATTGTATGATAATTAACTAGGTATATCTCTAAGATCAATTGGATCCAATCCAATTCCTAGATCCGGTAGGGAGACATCCAAGTCTGAAACATATATCTTATATATGCCAATACATCCAATGTATTACCTAACCTTTTTCCTCTGAATCAACTAAGCCTTGGCTTTGGCACAACAAACTTAGTGATCTCAGTTAAGCGCGACTCACTGACCATGGAAAGCTTCGTAATCAATGTCGATGGACAAGAAGTGGTCTTGACTTTGGCCAACAAACCACAACTTGGACAAGACACTGACATGTAAAAAAGCATTCGTGATTCAAACACATCCTCGACGGACAAAGGCCTTGACTTTGGCCAACAAGCCAATGCCAGTCTCGGATCTTGAGTGAGAATCACTCAATGGAAGGAAAAAAACGCTTAATATTGTTTGAGGGTTTTTCGAGTGCAAATTGGCAAGTAATTTATTATCTTTGTTAAGGTCTCATCATCATACACACTTAAACATGCATTCTAATTACATAATAAAACGCATATGAAAAATAATAATGATATGCAGATGGATACTTTACACATTGATCCTAGATCAAATCTCTCACTTTCTCTCTCCCGCTAGCACAAATATTTCTTCTACCCGTTACACTACACTTCTAAAGAAACCTCATTTACATTGAGGGGAATAGGTGAGAAGAGAATACAAAGAATAAGGAGGTGATAAGGCTGGACACGCAGGTCCAATTAATAAATCAAATTTATTACAACAATTTCTAAAATTGCCCCACCCATCTAATATCCATCTGATATACATTATTCATGCATCGCAACCATGTATTCACACAAGCATGTTATCAATCAATCTAATCAAATTAATTAATCTGATAATTAGTGATCATCCAATGTTCAAACAACGATTTGATTTTGCTCTCGAGTCAAACTCGTTTTTGCGAATAAGTACTCAAAGTACGAATTCTCGAATTAAATTAAACTACATCATTAAATCCAATTTAATATGCATTCAATTCTAATTCACTATTTAATTCCAAATTAAATATCACATTTTATTACGAACCTTTACGATTTAAATTCCAAATTTAATCGTTACGGGTCTCAAAGCCCGTTTAACGTCCAACGTTAATTTAATTAAAGTCCAATGGGCTTTTAATTAATTTCTTAAGGCGTGGACTTTTGATCAACTCGGATCAAACCGATAACCAAAGTCCAATCCGGGAGTTACCCCATAAGCCTAGAAATCAATTTTGACCCATTATGCCCAATTAAATTTTAAAGGTCCATTAAGTCGCATTTGGGCTTTATGGATGCGGTTTTGGGCCCAATTGGATCCAATCCAATTTGCCTTAACCCAACTTAGTACAACTAAGCCCAATAAGCCCAATAACAACATTAAAGGCCCAAATCCAATTTTAAGGCCCAATTAACTAAATTACTAAAATTCAATTTTACAATTTAATTAATCAAAGTGCATTAACATAATTAATCACCCAAATCATTATTTCCAAAACACAAATTAGGCTAATTAATCATGCTCATCTACATCAATTAGTGTCCAACACAAATTAATTAAAATCAAACCCAATTACATGCTCAATGACTCTCGGCAATTTGGGGAATTATGTGTCCGATTCGGTTTCAATCCAATTAATACCACAATCGACATTAAATCACATTCCCGAATGATTCTAACTCATCCAATGAATCAAAAATCAAAAACCACCAAGACATTTAGGGCATCACATTTTCGGCCAACACCAAAAAATTGGGGAAATTTGTTCCAAACACAATTTCAAAAAATTGATCCAATCAATCCTCAATTCAAACACATTCAAGCATACTAATTAATCCAATTTCATTAATCATGCTCAAAATCAAGTTTGCCCAATTTTAAGCCCTAAATAATTTTCATGCTTTTAACCAAGCTCATGATACCATTGTTGGAGATTCTAAGGGTCCCAAGGATCACAAATCAAGCATGAACATGTGTGAATACATTCGAGGAAGTCGCGGAATACTTACATCGATCGGTTGGGCGACGCTTTGACGAACAAAAATTCTATTTTTGCTCACTGGTTTGTGCAGCAGTGGGCTGTATTTTGCTCACTGGTTTCGGCCTTGGGAGGTCATCTTCCAAGCTCCAAGCTTTGCGAAACGATTCCCGGCTCATGGGTGGACTTCCCTATCACCTTCACATGATCCCGAAGTGTGCTAGCACTCTTGATTTTGCTACAAAATCGCACTGCTTCCCCTTCACTGCTCACGATTTTTCAGTGGAAAAAACCAGTGAAGAAAGCCCACCATGGGCGTGTAGATGAGAGAAAATGAAGAGAGAAGAGGAGTTGTGAGAGTTGTGTTGATTTTCAAAAAATCAAAGACATATATACCATATATTAAAATATAGTAAATGTCTTGTTAAGCTTTCAAAAAGCTTTCCACCAACCTTGAGTGTTCCACACTCATTCACTAACCAATCAACTCAATCAATCACATCAATCAATCAAGTGTCACATCACTCAAAGTGACATGTGATTTGACGCTTGATGTGACGCTAGATGCGACTAGTGATTTGACGCTTAATATGACTTACGTGCCGCACTCGAATTCGAAATGCGAATGCGCTCGCAAATAATCCTGGGCTCGGGTTCACTAATTCCAAATTAACGAATTTTCTGTTGCGTCGTAATTAAATGATTACGCCTAGCAAAGTCACTATTCACATCGCTAACGAATTAATTCTAAATTAATTCGTTTGCCCGAATTAAAATCTAATTTTAATTCCGCGTCGAAATCCAATTTCGATTATTATATCGAATATATTAATTTGCCGATTAATTTCAAATTAATCGTTATCTTTCTTTCTCTTTAATTGATATTTTATCCCAGATAAAATATCTCCGCAATTAATCCAAGATTAATTTTCTCTCTCATCTAATTAATCCCAGATTAATTAAAAGTGCGAGTCATACGTCATCGGTGAATCTTTGGGAAGCGACCCATGAGATCCCCGGATATGTTGGCAGTAAATTCGGTCGTCGGACTATCCGAACACATAAGTACCTCGTACTACGTTTATACCTAATTACAAGACAAGTTTGGCCTCTAGTAAAGCGTCATGCCTACCCAATTCTCCAGAAATATCCTTACAGGAATAAAGGATCTGTATCAGGCGTAGTATACGTAGTACTGCGTATTTCGATCCAGTATCAGATGATCACATGCAAGGCCTGGGGCTGGAACAGTGTCTGCCCTGTACGAAGCATATATCAGATTACGAGCAACTAGTCTCTTTAATATCGGATAATCATGACCAAGTCATATTATCCCGACGGTTACAACCTTATTTAGAGAACCAGTTCTGTATCCCTACGAGATCATCAACTCCATATGACTGGAGTGACACTTCCATCTTGACATCACACCCAACACACTACGATTCTCAATATACCTAGTATTGGCGTACACATAACCGGTTAAAGCCCTGGACGACCTCAACCAAAGTATATTGATTGTCGCAAGTATTAGCGGGGCAAGTCTCAGGTTAAGACCAAATACACCTACCCTGATTTCAGATTTCCATAGACACATAATCATACTACCAATGGAATTCCGATGGGCTCTTATCCAGAGCGAAGCTGTTTCCCGTACCATCGGTGAAACACAACCTCCTATTACACTTGCATGAATATACTATACCCAAATATATGAGAACTATGCCGTTGTGCCCTCACAACGCGCACAAGTGTAATACTAGTCTTTTACGCATTCATCGATGTCCAATCTCGATAATGCTCAATCTAGGAACAAATCACAGGGACCTTCTATCATTTATACATCTAGGCGATCTAATCACAAATGATAAGAGTGCAATCTCCTTTGTCACATAGTTAATTTGTACAACAACATCGTGATCTGTACAAATAGTGAGCTATAGGTCATAATTGTCCAACACAAACTATGAGTCACATGAAGTGGTTGACCTTGGAGGTCTACCTAATGAGTTTATAAAGGCTAATATCGTCATTAGTGTGAGACTGAAGTAAATGTCATGGGATCCACTTCCCGCTATGAAATTTTGATAGTCAAATTTCTATTTTTTTCATTAATGGAGATTTCAGAATTACGTAAAGTAGTGGGAGAGCACTAATAGATTTAAAATTCCATAATCAATTAGTGTTATTATTTTGAAATGAAAACTGTTCTGCTACTATTTAAAATGTTGTCTTGTAGATGGCTACCGCTAATCTATTGATGAAACTTTTGGATACCAATAAATTAAAAGAAGCCGAGAAATATTTCGAATGAGAAATAAACATATGCCTTGTCTTGGAGTTTGAAAAGTTGACTTATGTCACTGTCAATCCACTGCCTGTTGAAATCGATCCCGACTCCACTCCAGAAGAGCGAGAAACTTTTAATAGATGGAATGATGATAACTTTAAGGTGAAATCCTACATTTTGGGATCGAAGGTTCCAGATTTTCTAAGACAATACATTGAAGTACCAGATGCTTGGAGCATCATGCGAACACTCAAGGAGTTGTTCAAGGCAAATCAAGAGATCGAACTTTATCGAAGGTCTAAGGAATTGTTCCATTCTGAACTCAATGATGGAGGAGCTGTCAGCATTCATGTTTTGAACATGATCGACCAGATTCGATACCTGGAACGACAAGGCATTGTGATTGATGAACGGCTGGTCCATAATTTGATTCTGTCTTCTTTATCTGGTTCTTATGATGGCTTTGTATTAAACTTTTATATGCACTCAATGCAAGCTAGCTATGAAAAGCTTCATAACATATTACGCACGGCGGAGCATGACTTGAAGAAATGAAACCCACATTGTACCTCCATGGTGGAGCTGGCTCTTCAAAGACTTCTGAGAATTCAAAGAAAAAAAAAGATGGGGAAGAAGAAGATATCAAAGAAGAACTCCAAGAAGCGCAAATGTGCAAAACCGTAAGTAGCTCGTGATCAATGTCTATACTGTAAGAAGTTTGGACACTGGAAGAATGATTGTCCAGAGCTGAAAGGAAAAGTAGGACCCTCATGTACACTTTGTATTTTTCCAATTATTGACATCTCATTAGCCTTAGATGCAAATAGTGAATGTGTGTTAGACACTGAAGCTCCTATTCATATTTGCAACTCCCTGCAGGTAATGAGGGTAAAAAGAAGGCTGAATAAATGGGAGATCCAACTTAGAGTTGGCAATGGTGAGACATTGGATGTTAAAGCCATATGCACGGTTGTTTTAGATCTCCCCAATGGTTGTAAATTAAATTACAATATTGTTATTATGTACCCTCACTTATTAGACAAATAATATCACTGCCAATATTAGATAAAGAGAGATATAAAATAAACATTAAAGATGAAACTTTATATTTATATGATAAAGATAATTTATTGAAATGTGAATGTTCTTTATCAAATGGTCACTATGTTTTAGAAACATATGGAGATGTCTTTAATGTAGAGGAAAATACAAGTAGGAAATATGAATTAAATAATATTGAATTATGACATATGAGATTGGGCCACATAGGTATTAGATGTCTATCCAAATTGGTAAAAGATGGTTTGATTGAAAAGCTTACCTTAGATTCTTATCCGATTTGTGAGTCATGCATCCAAGGGAATATGTAAATGCCCTATTTCTTGGTGTTGGACACCGTGCTGGAGATTTGTTGGAGTTAATACACAGCGATGTGTGTGGTCCATTAAATCATGTCGCTCATGATGATTCAACATACTTTGTGACTTTCACAGATGACAAGTGTAGATATGGATATGTCTATTTGATGAAAAATAAGTCAGAAACATTTGACAAGTTCAAAATATTCTGAAACGAAGTAGAAAAACAAACCAGTAAATTCATCAAATGCCTTCGATCAGATTGAGGCGGTGAATACATGAGTGAAGAATTCAGAAATTATTTAAGGGAGAATGGAATTCTTGCCCAATATAGCCCATCAGGAACACCACAACACAATGGTGTGTTTAAGCATAGAAATCGTACTTTATTGGATATGGTGCGATCCATGATGAGCTATACAAATCTTCCTTATTAACTTTGGGGTTACATTTTACTTACTGCTGCCCACACACTTAATAAAGTCCCATCGAAAGCTGTTTCTACGACCCCCTATCATATATGATTCGGTAGAAATCCAAGTCTTAGGTATTTAAAGATTTGAGGTTGTCCTGCATGCATTAGAGTTGCGCAACGGGATAAACTAGAACCCAGAGGGTATAAATATAGGTTCATTGGATATCTTGATAATTCCATAGGATATCAATTCTATGATTCCGAGCAACGAAATGTATTTGTTGTTCGTTTTGTCACTTTTCTTGAAAAGCAATTTTTGAGAGAAAGTGGGAATTGTAGAGAGATTGAACTTGATGAGTTTGATCCCAACATTAATGAACCTGAGATGGAATCAGAGATCCAATTAGGAGAAGGATCTACAACACAGATTCTTTGTAAGTCGAATAGAATATCGAGGCCTCCTGAGAGATTGTTTTTAACATCTGATGTGAGCCTTGATGTTCTCCTTTTGGAGGAAACAGATCCGACTACGTATAAGGAAGCGATATTGGATATCTATTCGGGAAAATGGCAGAAAGTCATGAAATCCGAGATGGATTCTAGCATGAAAATCAAGTCTGTGACTTACTTGAACTTTCTGAAAGAGTTAAACCTATAGGATGTAAATGAATTTACAAAAGGAAGCGATGTCTCGATGGAAAGGTGGAAACCTTTAATGCCCGACTGGTAGCGAAAGGTTACACTCAACGTCTTGAGATTGACTATGAGGAAAAATTTTCACCAGTAGCCATGCTAAAATCCATTAGGATTCTTTTAGCCATTGTTGCATATCACAACTATGAGATATGACAAATGAGGATATCTATATGGAACAACTAGAAGGTTTTATATCTAGTGAGACTTCAAACTTGGTTTATAAGCTCCAAAAGTCTATTTATAGACTTAAAATAGGCATCCCGAAGCTGGAATCGTCATTTTGATGAGATAATTAGATTATCTGGATTCATTAAAAACGAGGAAGAACCATGTGTTTATAAGAAAGTGAGTGGGAGCATGATAGTTTTCCCAGTTTCGTATGCAGATGACACCCTTATCATTGGGAATGATATAAGTATGATGTAAAGTGTGAAAGCCTATATTTGCAATAAATTCTCCATGAAAGACATGAGTGAAACTTCCTATATACTAGGTATAAGGCTCTATCGGGATAGAGTTAGGAAGCTTATAGGGTTTTCATAATCGACGTACATAGATAAGATGTTAGAAATGTATGGTTTTACCAATTGCAAGGAAGCAAATGTACCTTTCAGATATGACGTACATCTTTCGAAGAAAATGACACCTCAGACTGAGGAAGAGAGAGTTAGAATTTCTAACTTGCCATATACATTATGCTATGTACTAGACCTGACATCAGTTTCGGCGTCAGTGTGACCAGCCGATATCAATCTGATCCAGGAAATGATCATTAGACAATCGTGGAATAAATCCTAAAATATCTTAAGGGTACTAGGGATAAGTTTCTGATATATGGAGAAAATGAGCTACAAGTTAAGGGTTATGCAGACTCCGACTTCCAGGGAGATCCAGATGATAGAAAATCTACATCAGGTTACGTATTTATCTTTAACGGTGGTGCAATTAGTTGGCGATGTTCAATGCAAGGCTAAACAGTTAATTCCACCACTGAGGCGAAATTTATAGCGGCTTCAGAAGCTACTAAAGAAACTGTTTGGATTAGAAATTTTATCACAAAACTTGGCGTTATGCCTAGTATTGCGGATTCGATCCCATTGTACTGTGATAATAGCGGAGCCATTGGCAGGCTAGGGAGCCGAGAGCGCATTCAAAGTCTAAACACATGGAAGGGAAATACCGCGTAATTAGAGAGATTATTGAACACAAAGACATAGTGGTCTTGAAGATTCAAGGACTAGACAACATAGCAGACCCGCTTACAAATGTCTTACCTCCTAAGTTATTCGATAAACATTGGAGGAGATGTGACTGATGTACCATCCAGATTGGCATTAAGCAAGTGGGAGTTTGTTGGAGTTGGTGCTTGGAGTGCCAATCTGAATTGTACATTTTATTATTTATTAATAAAATAATTATATTTTCATTTCATACATTATTAATGGTATTGTCATTATGAGTATTAGATTGATGTATAG